>WNWU01013384.1:554481-623153 GCA_012654045.1 Ptyas mucosa | reverse complement strand
TCTATTCTATTCTATTCTATTCTATTCTATTCTATTCTAATAAAAAATAAAAAGACCCCAAAACAAACTTCCTTTTGTTTGTTTGGAGTCTGGCTCGTTCCTGGGGACATGGGGTGCTCCTTCTTGGAACTTGATCCTGGCGAAAACTTGCAGTCCTTCCAGATTTCCCTTTGAAATCTCTCCTCCATCCTCTCTGTGTCCCCATAATCCTTCCCTCTAGCTTCCCGACCTAGCCAATTTTTGTTTAGGTCCATCCTCTCCTTTCATTGCATGCCTAAAATCAATCTCTGCTCACTAATCTTCATTTCAAAGGAGCTGTCATTGCCATTGGTCCAGAATGGATTGGGTCTTGCAGGAGACCCAATAGTAGAAATAGTAACTTAGCAGGAATAAAGAAATGGTCTATCACTAACTTTTTATTTTAACTTCCAGTGCAGTCCGCAATCTGAAGATTTCCCAGTGGTCTCCCATTCAAATTCTAAACAGATACCATTTGTTGCTTTGCTTTTCCCCCCAGATCAGCTGGATGCTGGTATTTTCTGCAATACAGCTAGTCCTTGACTTATGACAGTAATGGAGTCTGGAATTTCTGTTGTAACTCAAGATGCTCATAAATTGAGTCACTCATGTAACCAACCCAATCCTACAATTGGGTTGTAAGATTTTTTGCAAGGTTGATAAGCAAATGCCACATCATAAAACGAACATCATGGTAAAGCAAGTCAATGCATTCAGAAGGCTGCAATTGACTATACAGATAATCTTCGACTTGCGACACATTGAGTCCAAAATTTCAATTGCTAAGCATCATAGTTGTTAAGTGAGTTTTGCCCCATTTTACAACTTTTTTGGACACAAATGTTTAGTGAATCACTACAGTTAAATTAGTAACATGACTGTTATAAATGAATCTGACTTCCCAACTCTCAAAAAGTGACTACATTACCCCAGGACACTGCAACTATTATAAATATGAGCCAATTGCCACACATCCAAATTTTGATCACGTGACCATGGGGATGCTGCAATTGCAGGGTCATAAGTGTAAAAACATAAGTTACTTTTTTCAGTGCCATTGTAACTTAAATGGTCACTAAATGAATGGTTGTAAGTCAACCACCAGTAGTAACTGGTTGCTGACACAGTCATGGGGCTGTGGGGGAAGGATGTGCAGTCATTGGAATTCTGGAATTGGATCACAAATTCCTTTTGTGTGGCTGTTGTAATGTCGATTGCTAAGCAACCAATCATTAAGCAAGGATTGTTTCTATGCATCTTACCATTATCATCGTAAACTGGGATTTCTATAGATCATGCATGCAAACAAACCCAACAAAGGATCTGGATACAATGTAAAATTTTATTCCTAATTTATCTTATTTGCAAAATAATATATGTATGAATGAAAGAAATCATAATACATGGATAGAAAGTTGTATATCATAGTGATTAGTCTCATTCAGGATCCCAAAAGGTTCCCTTTTCTGACTTGCAAATGAGAATGTAATGTGTAGAAAGTAAATCTGGAATATAAAATATTTGCTGTGTTTAATTATAGCAGAAAGATCATTTCAAGGTTTATCGGTTGATTTTGGAGTGTATATCCTGAAAAAAGATATATTAGATATATTAGAAAAGATATACTTTCAACAAAAGTATTCTCTTCGTTGATTTCTGAATGTGATATCACAATTTGTGACTTCAGACAGCTATTTAAAATTCCCCTTGTTTTGTGTCTATTGAGAAATAAGACTTACTAAAGTTAATTGGACTCATTTTCAGCTAAGAATGTATGTGATTGCCTTGCATGTAAGGAGACCTATATTTAGCTCAGTTAATTTTGAAAAGCTGATATTTATGATTGATGCTTTTGTGGCTATACAGCACAATGGGCAGAGTATCTTACTTCCTAAAGATCATCCCCTTCCCTGCCCAAGTAGAATTTTATAGAATAACAGAGTTGGAAGGGACCTTGGAGGTCTTCTAATCCAACCCCTTGCTCAAGCAGGAAATCCTATGCTATCTCGAACGATTGTCCAATTTCTTCTTGAAAACCTCCAGTGTTAGACCACTGGTTAATTGTTCTCATGGTTAGGAAGTTTCTCCTTAGTTCTAGGCTGCTTCTCTCCTTGATTAGTTTCCATCCATTGTTTCTTGTTCTGCCTTCAGGTGCTTTGGAGAATAAGTTGATCCCCTCTTCTTTGTTGCAGCCCCTCAAATACTGGAACCCTGCTACCATATCACCCTAGTCCTTCTTTTCTCTAGACTAGCCATACCCAATTCCTGCAAACATTCTTCATATGTTTTATCCTCCAGTCCCCTAATGATCTTTGTTGCTCTTCTCTGCAACATCTTTTTTATAACATGGTGGATTTTATAATATGAATGCAGTATTCTAAAGTGTGCTCTTTTAAAGTTTTAAACTTTTTAAACTTACTAGTCCTGCAGGTTGCTAGAGATCCCCCCCCCCCCCCAGCAGCAAAACCTGGAAGTAAGGTGAACAAATAATTCTTCGAAAGGAAAGACTAACTATCATGTCACTTAATGTTAAAAAAAAGAACGCATTTCATTTATTCTTAAAAGGAATAAAGGGGCGTTTAGGAATACTTGGAATAACCCTCCAAATCCTCTTCTTTTTAAATGGGGAAATACTTACCAACCTGGAATAAATGGAAGTAGTTCTTGACTTACAATCACAATTGACCATAATTTCCCTTGCTGAGCAAGGCAGTTGTTAAGAAACTCACAGCCAATGTTATGACCTTTTTGCCACAGTTCTTATAGTATAATATAGCGTTTATTGTTACTGTACGTCATGTATACAACGAAATTGGTTAAGTGAATCACTGTAGTTGTTAAGTGAGTCATATGGCTATTAAGCAAATCTGATTTCCCAGTTGGCTTCGCTTCTCTGAAGCTCTCTGGGAAGGTCACAAATGACATTCACATAAGCCTGAGACACTGCAACCACCCTAAACACAAATGAGTTACCAGGCACCCAAATTTTGATTGGGAGAGGATGCTGGGGCAGCTTTTAGCACAAGGACTGGTTATAAGTCACTTTTTTCAGTGCTAAACAGTTGCTGAATGGTTGTAAGTCAAGGACTATCTGTATAGGTACAGTTGTTAACCATTAAGACAGTGAACATTTCCACAGGGCAGTTCTTTTTTCTCTTCACAGTGAATCTTCAAAACTCATGTTTATGCTAGAGTGTTATTCACTCAAAATAGATTTTAAGAAAATATAGCTACCGTGTTTCTTTGAAAATAAGACCCAGTCTTATATTTTTTTGAACCCTGAAATAAGTGCTTGGCCTTATTGCCATGCGCTCAAAAGCCCGATTGGTCTTATTATCAGGGGATGTCTTATTTTGGGGGAAACAGGGTAGTAGGTTGACATTAAAATACAATGCATTCACGCTTCTGGTTTCAATCTGGAGCAGTGGAATTCAACTCATTTCCAATCTGGGAGGGAAATCTCAATGCTTGATACCTCCACGCATCTGCCACAAGGTGACCAGTCATTTCCTTATTGCATTTCCCTCCTATTTTCATTCTTTAGAATTAGGGGAGAAAATTCCCTTTTCTTCTAATGAAGAATATTGGGCTGGCTGAGCCAAAAAAAAAAAAAAAAACCCTTGAGAAGCAAACATAATTTCAGCATTCTCTCACTCTTATGTGAGAAGCAGAAGTTTGGAAGTAGCTGCAATTCTATATCAGGGGCATCCAACCTTGGCAACTTTAAGACTTGTGGATTTCAACTCCCAAAATTCTCCCAGCCAGCCAAAGTTGCCAAGGTTGGACATCCCTGTTCTACATATCCCTTCCTTAAAATTGCATACATGTTCCTACAGCAAGGGTGTCAAACTTGATTTTATTGAGAGCCGCATCAGGGTTGTGTTTGATCTTAGGGGGAGGGCAGGGAGCACGACCAGCTCGATATCACTCGTGTGGGCACCTACGGTGGTCCGAGCACTCTGCCCTCCTGAACTCCATTTTCGCTGGCAGAGGGCTGCAGGAGGCCATTGCAGCCAAAAATGAAGCTCTGTTTTCACTGGCAGAGGCTCTGCTGGCTGGTCCTTCACTGTTTTCAGGGCGGCCTCATGAGCCAGATCTAAACACCCCTTGGGCCAGATCTGGTCCCCAGGACTTGAGTTTGAAACCACTGTTCTAGAGCAATAATTCCTAATCTTTGCCACTTTAAAAGGGATGGACTTCAATTCCCAGACATCCTCAGCCAGTATTGGGGAGGGGGATAATGGGAGTTGAAGTACACCTCTCTTAAAGTGGCCAAGGTTGGGAAACACTGCCTTACAGAACTTTGATTCAAAACAGTATATGTACCGTGTTTCCCGCAAAATAAGACTGGGTCTTATATTAATTTTCGCTCCAAAAGATGCATTAGGGCTTATTTTCTGGTTAGGGCTTATTTTGGGGGGGGGGAATACAGTACTAAATGCATCCATCTGGCTGACAATCTTAACAGGCTTATTTTGGGGGTAGGGCTTATATTACGAGCATCCTGAAAACCATGCTAGGACCTATTTTCCAGTTAGGGCTTATTTTCAGGGAAACAGGCTAGGTAAGTCAGTTCTCACGTTTACAGGAACAGAAATGCTACCTGTATATTTCAAGCAAATTATACCAGTGCATGAAGCAAAAAGACGCTTGCTGTATCTACTTTAGCTGTGGTGATAGACCGACCCCTGCCTTCCCTTATAAAATTCTCACTGGGAGACGTATAACCCAAGTTTCCTTGCAGCTTCAGAAATCTTGGGATTTTTCTTCTGAGGGAAAGGGTAATAAGATAGCTTACTAGATACTGGTTTTGAAGCTGAGATGTTGAGGCTGGAATAAGCCCAAATGGAAGTTACTGATGTCCGAGTTGAGTTGGAACTGACCATCTCTTCAGGAGGGTGCAAATTTTCCTCTTTGATGGAGAACGCAATGGCCGGTTCAGCGCTGTCTAATGACTCTTCACAAGCCCACACGCTATGTTCAGTCTGGTTTTGGACACTATCACAAGGCTGTCCCTGGTGATGTGCCAGACGGTGGATACCGAGATGTATCCGCCACGGTGAACTGTCTTGTCCATTTCCGTGGCAGGGCAAATCCACTTTGATCTCTCTTCCTTTTAATGCTTTTCTCATGCTCTTGTTAATTAAAACAGCACTGATCATGGATTCCGTGGGAATGCTCCCATTTCCACCTGTGGAGAAAATTCAATTTTAAAAGGAAAATATTAGTTTCTGATAATGCATTATATAGAAGTGTTTCTCAGCCTCCATGAGTTTAAGATGTGTGGACTTCAACTTCTAGAATTCCACAGCCAGCTATGATGCGTTATAGCCCTAGATCTGTTATGACCAATTTGTGAATGTAGGAAAACGTGCTACACAGTACAGAGTTGAGCATTTCAGCATTTATATGCCACAAGGGATGCCATATTTTGAAAAGAAGCTTGGAATGGAGCACAGGAAATCCTTGACTTACGATCATTTGTTTAGTTGACCGTTTAAAATTATGACAGTGCTGAAGAGTTGCAATCAGTTCTCACACTTACGAACTTTGCAACATCCCCAGAACCACCAGATCAAAATTCATGCGCTTGGCGACCTGTGTGGATTACAATGGTTGCAGCCAAGGGTGGGATTCTACTGGTTCGGATGAATCGGCAGCTCCAACAATCCGCTGGGAGCGAATTGGTTTGCTCAGATGGGCCCTCCCACCTGCCCCTGCGCTTAACTGACCTATATCTTCTCAGCTGATTTGCGCAGCAGAGCAGATTGCCACACCTCAGCTGTGTCACTCCCCAGTAGGGAGGTGTGTTACGCCTGAGCAGGGAGGTAAGTTTACATAAAATTGCACACATGCGCACAGCGCACATCAGGCATGCACACAACGTGAGCGATCGCCAAACCGGTTGTTAAACCAGCAGGATCCCACCACTGGTTGCAGCCTCTTGAGGTAATGTCACCACCATTTGCAACCTTCATAGCTGGCTTCGGAAAAGCCCAAGTCAAAGGGGAAAGCCAGATTCACTTAATGATCGTGGCAAAATAGGTTCTAAAATCGGGCATGGCTCACTTAACAGCCACATCGTCAGCATGTGCACACCATTTTAAATTTTAAAAGATGGCTGGAAACAGACATACATCTTTCTTAGAGACTTAATTATGTACAGGTGCAATCCTTTCTGATGAACTTTATACTTTAAGCGCTTCCTCAGGGGAACAAATACAGTCCCATTGGCAGATGAAGATTTGCCATGAGATGAATCTTATACCCAAATACAGAGAGTCCTCACTACGCGATCACAATTGGGACTGGCTACTTGGTTGTTAAGCAAAGTGGTCACTAAGGGAAACCAAAACTGCTTATGATCTTATTTCAGCTTCACTTTGCTTTACATATCTGTGAAGACTGTAAATACAAGGAAGTGGTAGGTTGCTACCGGTTCAGTCTGGAACTTGCAAACCGGTAGTAACAGCAGCGGAAGGCTCCGCCCACCCGCCCAGACATCATCACAGATGCTCTGCGCATGCGCATTCCCGTTGCAAACCGGTAGCAAAGGCAAGTGGAACCCACCCCTGATGCAAGGATTGATTGCAAGGTTACTCCTTCATCACAATCATAATTAGGAACAGTCACTAAATGAGGACTGGCTGTAGCTATTATTATACGTCTGAATGGAAAAAACAAGCCACAATTTTTTATTTAGAAACAATGAAAGGAAGCCCAGAAATAGCTTATTGACCCAAACATCCTTTTCGTAATCCCTTTTACTTTGAAGTCATATTTGTTCAATAACCTAGTAAAAGATGTGGCATTCTTTTATAGGAAACGTATTTCCTAAATGTCTCTTTATTGTCCTTGTTTCACTTGCTACAATGGATAGCTCAACAATTAATTGTTTAATTGTTAGAAAAGGAATGTCTTTAGGTTTTCTACTTTAAGTACCCTTGAACTATCCCTGTTCTCCCTCTGCACAGCATTTTCTCACATATTTTTTTTATTGCTGTTTCTTTTCAAGATGGTAATATTTCATAGTTTATTCTTTTCAACCACTACATCAGTCACTTTGCATGTCTGTAAGAGGTGTGCGGAGAAAAGGCATTAGGAACAAAGCCCCTCCAAATCAGTTGGTTACTGTTGTATCTTGGGGTGCAAATATTTTAGATTTTCTACTAAGCTTGCAGGTGAGAAACCCTAATCTGTTGTTTTGCCAATAACCTTTAAGACATTTCCTATGTTGTATCTGGAAAGCATCATGTTTTAGTTCAATAAGACAACACACATAGTGTGATAATAGATTGTTCTCAACTTATGGCAGAATGGAGTCTAGAATTACAGTCATAATTCATGATGGTTGTTAAGTGGATCGTCATGTAATTGTGCCCAAATTTATGACCTTTTTTATGGCAGTTATTAAGTGAATGCCACAGTCACTAAGCAAACACCACATTGTTAAGCATAAATGGCAATCATTAAACAAACCCATTTTAGCCAATAGAACTTCTTTTTTTTTGTGCTGGAAATTGGAAGTAAATGCCAGTTTTTAGCAAAAAATATTGTAAATTGTTGTCAGTTGACTGGGACACTGCAGACAGGTGTAAAATGCAGGCCAGTTGCCAAGCACATGACCGCATATGGTGCTGGCTGTCAGAACTTTGAAACTGGGATGTAAGTACTTTATGGGGATGCATTGTAACTTTCAACAGTAGCTAAGCGACTGATCATGGATCAAGGGCTACCTGTAGTTTCCTGGTATCCTCCCTGCCTGGCTAGTTCCTGGCAGTTTGGACGTCTTATTCCCCTGATGACTCTTTTAGAACGAAGTGCAATCTTTAACTCCAGTTCAACACAAGCCAATGAAACAAATCTACTGTAATGCGTATGAGTATTTTCAGCTTCATTCATATGAGCACATCAGTTCTACTTACCTTTACTACCAGTTTGCAATGGGATCACACATGCGCCTTGTTTCTGCGCATGTACAGATCATTGATGATGACATCCGGAGCAGTGGGTGGGGCCTCCTGGCGGTTTTACTACTGGTTCTTGTGAACTGGTTTGGACCGGTTCACAAGAACCAGTAGTAAAACCACCAGGAGGACTCCCACCACTGGAGCACTTGCTCTCTCCATTTGCTCCACCTCCCACAAGGTTTAGAGGAACTGCAGGTGGACCTCGACTTACAACAGTTCGCTTAGTGACACTTACAATGGCACTGAAAAATGTGACTTGCAACCGCTTTTCCCAGTTACGACCTTTGCAGCATTCCCATGATCATGCGAACAAAATTCAGATGGCAAGTGGTTCACACTTGTGACTGTTGCTGTGTCCCAAGGTCACGTGATCACCTTTTGTTACCTTCTCACAAAGTCAACGGGGAAGCCACATTCACTTAACAACCGGGTTACTAACTTATCTACTGCAGTGATTCACTTAACAACTGCGGCAAGGAACGTTGTAAAATGCGGCAAAACTCACTTAACAAATGTCTCACTTAACAACAGGAATTTTAGGCTCAGTTGTGGTCATAGGTGGAAGACTACCTGTACTAATTTATTTTCCCTGGTCTTGGAGTTACTATTTTTTTTTACATGAATGAAAATTTTCCTTAGTTTTGCCAGACTGAGACAGCAGCAGCAGAGAATGCCTCTGAAACGGATTTACCCATATTTTCTAGAAAATCCTTTCAGTGTTAGTAGAAATCCATATTGTCTGTCAGCCACTTGGTGTCATACTTGGTGTAAAGCATGCTGCCTTTCCTCTTGACCTGCCTCTTATTAGTTTTTTGCTTTCCCCAAAAGTTACGGCTCCATATTTCTTCCCCCCCGCTTCGGTCTCCTTTAAAAAGGTGATTTTAATCTTCTATTACAAATTTGGCAAACTAGTCCTTTCCTGGGTTGATTTTAAACAACTGGCCTTGTTTAAAATACTTGTTTAAAACGCCTGTTGCTGCTGGTAGAAACTGTTTGTTCTGTTTGTTTGATCTGCAAGATCTGTTCTTAACAAGACAATTGACCATATTACTTTTGACATTAAAGGCCAAGAGAGTTTGGCTGCAGGTTATTTGAAGGACTTTCTTGCATCAAACAAGCTAACTAGAGTAAAGAATATTTGTAGCTCAGGGTTGAAAGGAGGGGTCCTTGGCGCTTGCTGAGCTGGATGGTTTTCTTGCAGATGCTTTATTACCCAAACTAGAGAACGTAGAAAGTTAGCACCCACCCCTTTCCTAGAAGAATGAAATATTTTAGGAAATATTAAAAAGGCAGAATATTATATTTCCCTGGATGAGAAGTTTTTTAGGGGGAGAAAGCAGCCCCCACCTTTCTTAATAGCCCTCAGCAGACGTCAGCACTTAAGAGATAAAGAGATAGGTAGCTCTATTCATAAGCAAATACCTTTACTCAAGATCCAATAAAGGTAGGATTGGCCCTCAGCCACAATAGGAATTGCCCAACGCCCCTTCATTGCATCACCCTCCAAACCTGAACCAAACTTAGCCCAGACAACCTACAGTGCCAGCTATGACCTCTACATGTATAGAATACATGTTCTTGCACAGGAACAGGAAGTTCAAGTGCAAACCCAAGAGAAGGTATAAAAACCCCTCACTCTCAACTCCATGTGGTCAGGTGCCCAGAACCATGTGCTTGGTGGTCCTGTTCATCATTAAACCTATCTTTCCAATCAGCCTCCATGTCTCCAGTTCCTTTCTCCTGGCTTGGAGCTGAACCAGATGGGTATTTCTTCCCAGCAATTACATTATCAGTACTGGAACTTCACCAATGATGTTACCTACTAATGAAACGTCTCCAAAAAAACCCTAACCAAGCTCAGAATTAACTAGAGGTTTGGAGATGCTGACCTGATAACTCTAGGTATAAGGTGCTGGGGGGGGATGGGGTGAGGCAGGTGTCGGGAAACTCAGTATGGTAGTTTCAAAGATGTGATCAAAGCTCACTCCCAACTTTTAGCAAATAAAAAAAAAAGTTGGGGTTGCCACCTTGATGTTTTTGACCCCTGTAATTTTTTTTGTGGCAATTCCATTTCTGCGGTCTCCCATTGGGCACATAAAATATAGTACAGTGGACATATTTTTTTGGGAAGAAATAAAAGGCAAACCTAAAAAGGGGGCAAAGTTCACAAGAAACAAAAAATTGGTTTAGAAATGTGAAAAAGCACTAAATAAAATTAGAAAGGAAGATTCAAGAGTCAAAGGAAAACTTTACAAAAATGCATATTCCAATAAAAAACTCTAAAATCAAGCATTATCAAGCACACACAAAAAAAGACAATTTGATTGTCCAGATTTTTTCACATGAATGTAAAAGACTGCATTAAGTGGGTAAGAGGACCAAAATAAATACATAAAGAATAAAAGTGAGGGTTTTTTTTAAAAAAGTACTTCGGATCTTAAATCTTTAGATTTAGAATAGCATTCTGAAATAAGGAACTATCCTTTATAATAAAGAATATATGGTAGCTGCAGATAAGCATGTTTTATGCAGAGTTTAACAGCTTTCTTGGTTTTTTAAAATGACAAGATCAGAATTTTAGTGGCATAAACTACATCGTTTACTTACTGTCTGAGTAAACCTTATGGCTAGCCCTCAATTTATGACCATTCGTTTAGCAACTGTTTGAAATTACAACATCACTGAAAAGATTTATTTTCATTGTCCTCAGACTTACGACTACTATAGCTTCCCTGCAGTCACCTGATTGTGATTTGGACACTTGGCAACTGTCAGGTATTTAAAATGTTTGCAGCATTCCAGGGTCACATTATCACCATCTGTAACCTTCTCAGCTGGCTTCCACCAAAGTCAACATGGAAACCAGCAGGAGGTCACAAGTCATGGTCACCTAATGCCTCTCTTAACGACCATGGGAAAAAAAAGGTTGTAAAATTTAGTGGTCCTGTGATGCCTCAATGACTGCAGTGTTTAACAATGAATTTTCCAGTGGGGTTTGTGATCTTAAGTTGAGACCTACCTGTAAACGTCTTACTTCTGTTTACATTCTGTTGTTTTGCTTGCAATTGGCCTTATACTGGCTTTCCCTAGAAGGCATGGTATAACATTTAACAGTGATAATATAGGTACCTCTACTTACAACAGTTCGTTTAATGACTGTTCAAAGTTACAAAGGCACTGAAAAAAGTGACATGAATATTTTTCGCACTTACAATCACTGCAGCATGTGACATGATCAAAATTCAGATGCTTGGCAACTGGTTCATATTTATAACGCTTTCAGTGTGCTGGGGTCATGTGATCATCTTTTGCGAACTTCTGACAAGCAAAGTCTATGGGGAAGCCAGATTCACTTAACAACCGTGTTACTAATTTAACAACTGCAATGATTCACTTAACAAAAGTAGCAAGTAAAGTCGTAAAATGGAACAAACTCGCCTAACAAATTTCTCGTTTAACAACATAAATTTTGGGGTCAGTTATGGACATATGTTGAGGACTACCTGTAGCAGATTTACTCCAAGGTGGATCAAAAAGCAGATTTCTTCTTGAGCCTGTAGCAACCCTATGATGATCTAGTCTAGTGGAAGGAAGCATGACATGCCTCAGCTATGCAGTACGGCAACCGTGCTGAAATGAATGCACAGAAAGAACTATTTCATCCATAGATAAATTAGGTAATTAGGGGCCAATTATTATGCTCTTGTAGCAACTGACAACTGTCCCAGAGTTCTTTCTCCATGAATGACTCTCACACTACTTTTTTAACATATGGATCTAACGCATGAATCTTCTCCAATCTAGTAACTTTTAGATGTGTTGTGATCCCAACTCTTATTGTTCCAGGCCATTCCAGCCCTGGGATTCTGGTAATTGTTAGGAAAAGTACCTCTGTGTCATGGGAAACTCACATCTGCAATTTTCCATGTTATTGATACTTTGAAAATCTTTAACCCTGAGCATGTATATAGAAGGCTGGTGTTTACCATGCATCTGGCCTTGAAGTTATTCCCAGATGTTTGAACAGTGCTGTTAAGTTGGTATTATGCACATACTGCATTTTAGAGCTCATGGGAAGTCTGGCATCAAATCTGCAATGCAGACTTACTGAATAGAATATTCCATCCAGTTTTAGTTGCCACAATGTAAAAAAAAAAAAAATTGAGACTTTAGAAAGAGTGCAGAGAAGAGCAACAAAGATGATCAGAGGGCTGGAGGCTAAAGCATATGAAGAATGGTTGATGGGTGTGCCTAGTTTGATGAAAAAAAGGACCAGGGGTGACATGATAGCAGTGTTCCAATATCTCAGGGGCTGCCACAAAGAAGAGGGAGTCAAGCTATTCTCCAAAGCACCTGAAGGCAGGACAAGAAGCAACAGGTGGAAACTAATCAAGGAGAAGCAACTTAGAACTAAGGAGAAATTTCGTGACAGTGAGGACAATTAATCAGTAGAAAAACTTGCCTCCAGAAGTTGTGGATGCTCCAACACTGGTTTTTTAAAGAAGAGATCGAACAAGCATTTGTCTGAAATGGTATAGGTTTTCCTGCCTTAGGGGGTTGAGCTAAAAGACCTCCAAGGTCCCTTCTGACTCTGTTATTCAGTATTCTGTAAATGTGCAGGTTGTGTACAGGGGTTCAAATCTAAACTCAGCTCCCTTCTACATAGCTGATGGCCTCATTCCCCAAATATAAGGAGCATTTTATGTCATTGAGTAGGATTAGAACTGCCCAGAGATACCCTTTGGTAAGAGGGGTATCTAATAAATTTTACAAATAAGTAAATAGTATTTCCTTCTCCTTCCTTGACTTCAGTGGTGGGTTTCTACCAGTTCGCTCCAGATCTTGCGATCCGGTTGTAGCGGTGGTGGGAATCTTCGATCACCTGTCTGGACATCATCATGGACGCTCTGCACATGTGCAGAAGCGCTGCGTGCACGCTCCTGTTGCGAACTGGTAGTGAAGGTAAATGGAATCTACCCTTGCTTGACTTGGGTTATTCTCCATATAGATGGTCCATCTGTCGAAAAGCAACCTAGACAGCATTCTATCTTCCTATATTGTTTTTTCAAGCAACAGAAGTGTCAACCAGGGGTCCCCAAGGTTTGAAGTTCATTGAAAGAGCCTGGTGGCGCAGCAGTCTAAAGCACTGATATTAACATTCAGCTGCCTGCAATTACTGCAAGTTCTAATCTCACCAGGCTCAAGGTTGACTCAGCCTTCCATCCTTTCTAAGGTAGGTAAAATGAGGACCCAGATTGTGGGGGCAATAAGCTGACTTTGTATAAATATACAAAAGTATGAAGGCTATTGCTTAACGCATTGTAAGCCGCCCTGAGTCTCCGGAGAAGGGCAGCATATAAATCAAATATTAAAAAAATAAAATAAAATAAATTGACACTTCATAAAGTTCCAGATTGTTCATCAACCTCCACTAAACATATATTACATACAAATAATTTAATAATTATTACTTTAACTTAAGAGTGGCGGCTAACCATCCAACATTGGATAACATTGTCTTGCCATTGACCACCTCATATCCAGGATTAGGGAGCTCCACAGAGACCCAAAAAGGTTAATTCATCCCAATAAATCTTCTATCATTTATCAACTACTTGTTGACTCCCAGAGATTTATTGACCCCATTTGATCCACCCACCCGAGTGCCATTTATGGATTCCCAAAAGCAATATGAGAAAGCAGCCAGGTGTCCTGCACCTTTGAGAAGGCTGAAGTTAGGTTTTCCACTGCAACATTTCCTCTGGAGTGGTTGGATTACTATATAATGTGAATTAAAGAGAATATTTGTAGCTGAGGGTTGAGGAGCTGTGGCATCCTTAGTGCTTTCCGAAGTTGGTTGGTTTTGTTTTTTTTTGCAGATGTTTCATTATTTAACTAGGTAACATCATCAGTACTAGAAAAGAGTGGGGTTTGCTCTCTGTTTATTTACAGTAGAAGTGGTTTGCCATATCAATATTTGTGGGAGTGTTCTTGGTAATTCCTTGTTTAGGGTTTGTTTATTGTTAGCTTGTTTGAGTTGGTAGTTCCTTGCTTGGGGTATCCCTTAATCGGAGTACAGAAATCAAGCCTCACTCCCTTTTAACACTGATGATGTTGCTTAGCTGGATAAGAAAATGTCTGCAAGAAAACAACAAAGCTCAGAGAGCACCAAGATCCCTACAAAATCAATTAAATTTGCCTTTCAAGCTTTCTGGAAGCTCCCCTCCCACATGAAGACTCCCAAGGCCAGTTATGTGTGGGGAAGTGCCCTTATCCTCACTTTCTTCATCAGCCATCTGAACTGGACCAAAGAAACAGAAGGACAAATAGGCCTCCCCACTTGGCATTCTTCAGATATGCAATGCCAACATTTCAGAAGGGTGTGCCAAATTGGAACAAGCCTGCTTTGGAATCAATGTATACCATTAAAATAGACCGAAAGGAGAAGCTGATTTTCATCTATCCTTACATGGACAGAAGAACATAAAAGGCCAGTAATGAGGAACACAGTGGAAGATGCCTCTTCCACATACATATCTCCCCAAAATCAAGCTGGAAGCTGAGCCAGGCTGAAAGGTTTCCATTGGCAGGAATAATTCTCCCTTTCCTTTTATCAGTTTTTCCTTTAGTATAGGAGTTGGCCATGGTTGCAATGGATCCCTAACAAGAAAGTTGAGAAAGTTCAAGATGACATAACCTGATAAGCAGTAATCCAAATGCAACACAATTCTCTCCTAGTTATATATTAAAATCCAGGATTCACGTTATTTATTCAGTTTCCACTTGGCTGCTTTTCATTGTAACATTTAGGAACATTTCAAGGTGAATTTCAGCCTGAAGGAGAGTCGTTACAACAACTTATTCTAACTTCTTGTGCTCTAGATGTCTTGGAAGTCCATCTCCCATAATGCTGGTAAGGAGCTGTAGGAATTGGAATCCTGGCACATCTGGAGAAAGTTAGGAGTTTACATTGAAGCATTTCCCTTTTTCTTCACTACCCTTTGAAAACATTTATAGGTGATCCACAGTTAGGACCAAAATTTCTGTTGCTAAGCAAGCTGGTTATTAAGGCAGTTGCACCTTATTTTATTAACTTCTTTACCACAATTGTTAAATGACTCACACAATATTTAAATCCACCTTCCCCTATTGACTTTGTCAGAAGGTGGCTGGAAAACTTACAAATGGCAATAGCATGACCCCGGGATGCTGTAACCATTGTAAATACATGCTGGTTTGCCAGTGCTCAATTCAGGATCACGTAACTGCAGGGATGCTGCAATGAACTTCAGTGTGAGGATGGGTGATAATTCACTTTTTTCAGTGCTATATCTCTGAACGGTAGCTAAATAAATGGCTGTGAAGACTACCTATATGTGCAACCCCAGGGTGTAGACCGAGGAATGACAAATGAAGAACTGTGTAATCTTAAAATGTGGGATATAAATCTAACAAATGACCCATATAAATGCATCAATTAATAAATATGTTTGCTGTTCTTCTTTTTTCCCTCATTTTCTCAGAACACAGTTGAGCCTCTTAACAATATCTCTAGGACTGCAGGCTAAAGACCATGATTTCAGTTTTCCTGGGAAGCTGGATTGATGCAAGACATCCAAAGATGGTTGAAAAATGGACTTAATTCTGTACTGTACGCACGTATGTGCTAGTCGTTCCTGACTCTAGGGGGCGGTGCTCATCTCCGTTTCAAGGCCGAAGAGCCAGTGCTGTCCGAAGATGTTTCTGTGGTCATGTGGCCGGCATGACTAAACACCAAAGGCACATGGAACGCTGTTACTTTCCCACCAAAGGTGGCCCCTATTTTTCTACTTGCATTTTTTACGTGCTTTTGAACTGCTAGGTTGGCAGAAGATGGGACAAGTAACGGGAGCTCACCCCATTACGCGGTACTAAGGATTCGAACTGCTGAACTGTTGATGGCAGTATTTGGCAATCAAAGTGAACATTTGTAGAGGACAGCAAGTTTGGAAAGTCCATGTGTCGATGTGGAATAAACACTTGATTTCCATAGACTGTCCATTGATCTTCTAGTTTAACCAGTCTTAACTTGTTGTCCCCTACAAATGTTCACTTTTGATTGCCAAACATGTCTAAAGCAGGTGAAAAGCACTACAGCTACTCCTCGACTTACAACCATTTGTTTACTGATTGCTCGAAGTTACAACAGCACAAGTGACTTATGACCATTTTCAAGCTTAACAACCGTTCCAGAATCCCCATGGCCATGGGATCAAAATTTGCATGCTTGTATGTATTTATGAAAGTTCCACTCTCCCCGGGACAGGTGATCACCTACTGCAACCTTCCCAGGTGGCTTCTTCCGATGAGCAAAGTCAATGGGGGAAAGCAAGATTTGCTTAATGACTGCTTGATTCACTAATTGCAGTGATTCTCTTAACAGCTCTGGCGAAAAAGGTCATAAAACGAGGTGCAGCCCACTTAAAAACTGCCCTTGCTTAGCAACAAAAATTCGGGCTCAGTTGTGATTATAAGTTGAGGACTACCTCTAGCGAGCTCTGCTTTTAAAAAAAAAGCCAGTTCTGCTGTAGGAATCGTCAGCAAACAAGTTAATTTGCACACGATACAATGCCTTTATTTATTAAATTAGGTGTTCCTACTCCTGCAAGGACAGAGCTCTTGGCAGGATTTAAGAAAGAACATTAAGCAATTGTGGAACAACTGAGAAAACATCCATGGAACGAACAATTCAAAACTGAAACAAACAGAGATTTACATACAAGGGCATTATTTAGAAATGATGATCTTGAGAACCAGTTTGGCATAGAGGTGAAAGTGTTGGACCAAAGCCCAGGAGACAGTGAGTCCCAGCCCTCCTTTAGGCATGGTAGCAGGCTGGGTGACTTTGGCCCGTCACTCTCTTATCAGTCCAGCCCACTTCATAGATAAAATAGAGACAGGATATGATTTCTGAATAGAATTCTTAAGATCAAAAAAAAAAAAAATGAAAACCATCTTGGAAGAAGGCAGCGTCAAACCATTCTGTGCAGATAGTCCTTGATTTATAGCCATTCCTTTAGTGACCAGGCGAAGTTACAACAGCACTAAAAAACTTATGACCTGTCCTCGCATTTACAACCTTCACAGCATCCATGATCAAAATGTGGATGCTTGGCAATTGGCAATTTATGATGCTAACATGATTCCAGATCATGTGATTTTCATTTGTGACCTTCCCAGCCGGCTTTTCACAAGCTAAGTCAATAAGGGAAGCCGGATTCATTTAATGACTGCGTGATTAAGTTAACAATTCCAGTGATTCACTTAACAGTCATGGCAAACTTTTTGTAAAATTGGGTGCAACTTCATTTAATAACTGTCTTGTTTATCAACAGAAATCCTGGTCCCAATTGTAGCTGTAAGTCAAGGACTACCTGTATTGTTATTCAGAAAACCCCTTGGCTGCATTCCTCAAGACACATTCCTCAAAAACTGAATTTACTTCAAAGGAAAATTTTAATATCCTAAGTATGCTGAGGTTTCTACTTTTCAAGTTTTCTGGGACTATCCTTCCAAGAACAGTTATTTTTGAATTCTTTATCCAAGTTGGTGAACATAAGATCTTAAATTTTTTTTAAGTCTCTCAACTTCTAGAAAAAGATTCACATTGAATATCTACTCCAGAGCACGTTACTGTAATTCAATCAGACAACTGAATCAACCGGTATATTCTGATTACTTCTGTCGGCTTAGTATTTTAAAAACATAGAGGAACAGTTCTAGCTATTTGTCCTTTACCTTTTCTCCCACACAAAATGAGTTGGGTTCCTAGGAACCATTTAATTAAACACTTTTTGAATTGCAAATCCAGGTATTTTCCTCGTCATGCCAGATTTTTCTTCCGTTTGCTCTTTAGTATCCTGCCTGGATTTGGGAGGGTTCAAAATCTCTCCCTCTTTTTCCTCCAGATTAGTAAATTAAAGCAAACTCCAGAGCAGGATTAAACAAATATGTCATAAGACCCACCGGGGAGAAACGTTTATTAACTATTGCTGTCAGCAATATAGACGAATATGCATGCTGAATTTCTCCCAGCAGCAGGAAGTAAGTCCCAAGCAACACTGAAAGACAGCCTTCCGAGTAAACACGCATAGGAATGGATTCCTTGTCTGCTCTCAAAGGCACCATTGTGAGTCTTGTGGCATCTTAAAGACTAACAGACGCATAACATATGGCCCACCGCATCGGCTAATTTTTAAGATGGCATAAGAAATTTCACCATAAAATCTAATTAAAAGTTGCCTCTTGCAGTGTAAACACCTTCCTCTTGGAGAACAACAGGGAATTTAGGAATGCCTGGTTGTCAGACTCTCTGCTGCTCCAAAACGTACCTGTTTTAAACACAACGACATGGGTGTGTAGCTTCTGTTTCTCTTTTAAGTAGTGATATTGCTCTTGGAGCCGGTTCACATCCATCTTGCTGGGTGGCCTGGCACTGTCTGTGGCTTGCTGGTTCGATGAATGACTCACTAGAAAAATACTACTCATATATTTGTAAGCCTTCACCATCTGTTCCCATAAGAAAGACAAAATCAGACACAAGCAATGTAGGTCCCTCATCCTGGTACCATTGGAAAGAGGCTGCGGCTGAAGGACGGCTGATTTCATTCAGCAGCGATATGCGCTTTGCTCCAGGTAAAGCAATTTGCCGAGCACCTGAATGCAGCTTTAAAGACAAAAATGGTCTGGCTTGAGCTGTTGTTGATTTAAGACTAAATCTAGGACACAGTGCCAAAATCCTACACGTAGCACAAAAGTTCATCTAACGTAGCCAGGTGCACAAAAAAGCCGGGATGCTGGTTGACGTTACAACTGCAGTTTATAAAGGGCTGGTGTCCAGTCTTCTTTCTTCTTTCATTTTCTTCTTTTTATTTTTAGTGATTTATTATAAGCCCTCAACTTGATTTCAACTCCTAGTAACTAGATGGATGGGTTTTAAAAAATTATTTAAATTTAAATCTATAAATATAAAAGCGAAAACCACTCACGCATTAATCACGAAATCTCTATAACCGTAAAACCTACAAACTTGAAATTTGCCACATATGTTCCTCTTGGCTTCTAGGCACTCACTAAGAAAGGATTTTTGAAAATGACCATCAGAGCATTAGTGTTTCCTATATTATGATTAACACGCTCTGATGCTAAGGAGTTCTACTCCCCCTCCCCACTTGAAAAGAAATCTGTTCCAAATGCAAAGCACAAGCAGAGGAGTTTCACTTTCAGTTTTACTTTCACAGCAGGAAGCTGATCTCAGACCCTGGTTACCCTGTGCCTGATGCCATGCTCTAAAGTGGCAGGATGAGAGTCCCGGGATGTGCTGCAGTGGCAGTAAAGTCTACCTCCCTCCCCTTCAGCCCTATCCTGAACCCTTACACAGCCTTCTCACCCACCAGCATCCAATGGCATAGCACTTTCTTTCTGCTGTCTGGAAGTACAATGGATGCTTCCAAATGACGTCTTTTGGAGCCAGAGAGATGAAGGAGGGAAATTTTATGCCAACATTCAAAGTGCAGGGGCAGGTCTACCACAGGATAGAGACTATCATGGCAGGGCCTCAGCAGCAGCCTTCATTTCTCCAGATATACTTTGTTGGTGATGATGACAATGAGAGGGACATCCGTTGAGGAATCTACCCAGGTGTTAATCCACAACTGGTTAGCCAACTGCACAAGTTGCTGCGTGAACACAAGAAGTTTATTCTGGAACTTAAGGCTGCTGTTGATTCTGTTCCTAAGGGCCACAAGGACTTCCAAGTGGTGAATAATGCTGATAGGAAGCCTGGAGAGCACCGAAGTCGTTTCAATGCCCCCATGACTACAGAAGTGACTGTTCTCATTGTCGGCTAGGATTTTGAGAAGAGAGATGTTGTTCTCCACAGCAGAAACAACAGGTTGTTACGAATCAGTGAGACGCACCATGCCTATGATGCTCTCCAGTACCCTCTGATGTTCTGCCGTGGAGAAGATGGCTATTACATCAATACACTTCAATGTGACCCAAACACCAAGGTTCCTCTCAAGAAGATCGTGTCTGCTGCTGCCTTTTACAGCTACAGAATAATGGAGCGTGATGGCGAAGAATGCTAACTACTGCTGTTCCGCAACCTTCTTAATCAATTTCTGGTTGATATGTATGTGAAAATTGAGAGTGAAAGATTCAATTGGATTCGTAGAAACAAAAAAACCCTGAGAAGTGAGGAGTATGTGCACCTGAAGGATGCCATGACAAGAACTGACAGCCACTTATCACAGCTTGGCAAGATGGTTGTCTTGCCATCTTCATTCACTGAAGGACCCTGATATATGCATGAGCGAATTCAAGATGCAATGATGTATGTGTGCCATTTCAGACGACCAGATCTGTTCATTACATTTACCTGCAATCCAAAATGGCCAGAAATCGTACAGATCTTGAAATATGGACAAAAATCTCATGATAGACATGACATAGTAGCAAGGGTTTATCATGTGAAAGTAAAAGTAAAACATATCATGAAGCTCCTCACTAAAGGTTGCATCTTTGGAAATACCAGATGTCACATGTACACTGTTGAATGGCAGAAACGTGGACTCCCCCACGTTCATATTCTTCTGTGGCTAGAAGAGAAGATAAGACCAGAGTCCATTGACAAAGTTTTAAATGCTGAGGTACCTGATCCTGACCTAGAGCTAATCCTCCATGACATTATCAAGATGACAATGATCCACGGCCCATGTGGACCCCTCAACAGGAACTCACCCTGCATGGTGGATGGCACCTGCAGCAAGAAGTACCCCCGGCCTTTTTTGAAGGAAATTCAAACTGGAGAGGATGGCTATCGTCAGTATCGCAGGCAGTCCCCGGCAGATGGTGGCTTCACTGCCAACATCACTGGACTCAATCGTGACAATCGCTGGGTAGTGCCAAACAACCCTGTCCTTTCTCGCACCTTCTCAGCTCCTATAAATGTTGAGTACTGCAGTTAAATCCATAAAATACATCTGCAAGTATATTAACAAAGGGTCTGACCAGGCAGCGTTCACCATTGAAGATGTGGACGAGGCAACGAGGTACGAGGCAGGACAATACATCAGCAGCTCTAAGGCAGCCTTCTCTGCTTCCCTATTCATGAAAGGTTTCCTCCTGTTATGCACCTTGCTGTACATCTCAAAAATGGCCAGAGTTTATTTTACTGAGGACAATGTTGTTGAGAGGATCAATAACCCTCCAAAAACAACACTTCTGGCCTTTTTTGAGCTGTGCAAAGTCGATACTTTCGCAAGGACCTTTTTATATTGCGAAGTTCCAACTTACTACATATGGAAAGGCAACCAGTTCTGCAGGAGGAAACAAGGGAAGCCTATACCAGGTTATCTGCGGGTGAAGAAAGATCAGGTTTTGGGTAGAGTGTATACCATCCATCCCAGTAATGCTGAGTACTACTATCTATGCCTCCTCTTGCATGAGATCCGTGGCCCAATGTCATTTACTGCCCTAAAAACTGTGGCGGGGTAGTTCAACTGATATTTCAAGCAACATGCAATGCACTTGGCTTTCTGGAGGACGATACTCACTGGGGCTGCACTCTGGAAGAAGCCTCCATCTCTGACTTTCCTAACAAACTCAATCAGCTGTTTGCCATCATGTTGGTTTTCTGCCAAGTTGCAGACCCCCTAAAATTGTGGGAGAAATACAGAGACAGTCTTGCAGAAGATGTTAGAAGGCTAATGGAGAGAGTGTGGAGATGCCCAACTGGTCCTCCAAATTGTTTACAACCAATGCCTTATCCTTCTTGAGGATATTATAATATCTATGTTGGGTAAAACACTCCTATAGTTCGGATTTTCACCACCTTCACGAGAGCAAGGAGCCACTGTCGTCAACCGTCAATATCTGAGTGAACTGTCTTATAATACCATTCAGTTGACAGAAGCAGTTGCTGTGAATGTTCCAAAATTAAATCAAGAACATAGGAAAGCCTACGATGAAATCTTGCACAGTGTTGCTTCTGATTCTGGGCAATTTCTTGATGCTCCTGGTGGCACTGGAAAAATGTTCTTGATCAATCTCTTGCTGGCCAAAATTATAAGCAGAAGGACTATCACCCTAGCCATTGCTTCCCCAGCAATTGCAGGTACTATGATCGATGGAGGCAAGACGGCTCACTTTGCCTTCAAGTTACCTCTCAACCTGAATCATTCTGAGCCTGCACTTTGTAATATCTCTAAGCAGAGTGACATGGCTCAAGTGCTTTGAGAAGCCAAACTTATTGTGTGGGATGAGTGCACCATGACTTACAAAGGAGGTTTTGAGGCTGTAAACAGGACACTCCAGGAGATTAGGGACAGCAACCATCTAATGGGTGGAGTTAAAATGCTTTTGGCTGGTGATTTCAGACAGACTTTGCCTGTTGTGCCATGAGGGACATGTGCAGATGAAGTCAAGGCCTGTCTCAAGTCATCCATCTTAGTCAAAGTCAAAGTCCTGACCTTGACAGTTAACATGCATGTCCACCTTCAATGTGATTTGAGGGCAGAAAAGTTTTCTAAATTATTACTTGATATTGGTGATGACAAGCTTTTGGAAGAGGAGTGAAGAATAACTATTCTGAGTAACTTTTGCGATGTTGTGACAGATCTGATAGAATTCTTTATTGGCCAAGTGTGATTGGACACACAAAGAATTTGTCTTGGTGCATATGCTCTTGGTGTACATAAAAGAAGAGATACATTCGTCAAAAATCATAAGGTACAACACAATGAAAGTCATAGGGAAACAGTCAATATAAATCATAAGGATACCAGCAACAAGGTTACAGTCATACAGTCATAAGTGGGAGGAGATGGGAGATAGGAACGATGACAAGATTAATAGTAATGCAGACTTAGTAACTAGTTTGACAGTGTTGACGGAATTATTTGTTTAGGAGAGTGATGGTGTTCAGGAAAAAACTTCTTGTGTCTAGTTGTTTTGGTGTGCAGTGTTTTACAGCATTGTTTTGAGGGTAGGAGTTGAAATAGATTATGTCCAGGATGCGAGGGGTCTGATCAGCTTGACTGACAGAATATACCTCAACATTCATCAGGCTGGAGTGGATTGTGGTTCATGGCTGAGAGAAAGAGCTATTCTCACTCTAACAAATGACAGGGCTAACAGCATCAAAATCTATCTGCTGGAACAGTTGCCCACTGAGCATATAAAGTATGAATTTGTGGACTCAGTAATGGAGATCAGGGATGCTGTACATTACCCTATGGAGTTCTTGCACACTCTCAACCCACCAGGATTACCACCTAAGGTAAACCTCAAGGTTGGCGCTCCAATCATGCTGTTACACAATCTAACCCCTCTGAAACTGTGAATTGGCACCAGGCTTCAGGTGAAGACTCTTTACAACCACGTAATTGAAGCCACGATTTTCACAGGTATCAATCAGGGAGAAACCGTTTTCATACCACAAATTCCTCTGATCCCATCAGATTACCACTTTGAGTTCAAATGTCTACAATTTCCCGTTAAGGTTTGCTATTCCCTCACCATCAATAAGACACAGGGACAGACTTTGAAAGTGGCTGGTGTGCATCTGACGAGTGACTGTTTCTCCCATTGGCCAGTTATATGTGGCGTGCTCCAGAGTCAGTTCATCTGACAACCTGGTCATCCTCCAGCCAGAGAGCAAAACCAGGAATATTGTTTACAGGGAGGTCCTGAGCAATTCATCTAAGGGACGGAATGAAAGTCTATGCTATGCAAGTTATTAGCCTGGCTACATAGACAAAACAGCCACCGTTGCTGCTGGGATTAAAGTGCTTTAGGCCATCTATTTCATTGTTGTTACATTTACAATAATGTCTTAATCTGTAACAGAAACTTACTTTACTGTCTCTAACAAAATAATGCAGTCACCTTTTTAAACTATTCATTAATTTTCAAGCTTTAAGTGTCAATTTATCAAGCCCCCTCACCAGCTAGTATTTAAATAAAATAAAAATTATTTATTTCTATTTAGTATTATATGGTTGGTTGCACAGACACTCAGATGTTTAGATTGGATCTGGCATTTTTGTCATCCTATGGAGTCCTTCCCAGATGTTGTTTAATAATATTAAAGGTATTGTCACAAGATGTAAGCTGTTCCAAGTAAAACTGCCGTTTGCAATTAATTGATGGTAGTTTTGTCAATGCCGATGATGTTCAAGTCGTGCTCAGATGTTTTGGGATTGTATCCAAGGTGCCTATTACTACTGGTACTGCTTTTGCTTTCTTTGGAAATATCTTTGCTTGTATTTGCAGATCTTTATATTTTGGGATTTTTTTCCAGTTTCTTCTCTTCTGCTGTCTCCAGGTATGGTCATATCCACTATCCAGACTTTTTTGTCTTATCAACAATTGTTAAGTCTAAGGGGTATTATCAGAAGTGGTATTCAGCCAGTTCAAACTGATTCACCTGAACTGGTAGCAGAAATCGTGCCCCCCCCCCAGCTTTATGCCATCCTATTTAGGCATGTTTCTGAGGCCGGGCGCATGCGCGGAAGGTGTGCGTGCAAAGCGCATGTGTGGAAGGCAGGTGTGCGTGCAAACTGGGTGTGCGTGCGCATGAAGTAAACGTGCATGCGCAGGGCGAACTAGTAGTAAAATAATGTGAAACCCACCACTCGGTATTATGTTGGTCGGTCTGTTTTAAATTGAAAGTCACAGAGTACTTTAGCTTCTTCATTTTCCATAACTTTATCTATTTTGGGGTCCCATTAATTCTTGCTTGCAGGTATTATATTACTATTATTGGTTTGATTTATATGGCTGCCCATCTGAAACAAGTGACTCTGAGCAATGAACAATCACAAAATCAATTAAAACCAAATTACAATCACAATAAGAAAGAAAATTAAGTGTGTTTTATAATTAAGCCGAGAAGAATGACAATCCATAGATGTTAACATAACCAGGAAATAAGGCTTTTCACATACTTGGGATCCCAGGCCTAGGCAATTTTATTGTTTATTTTACAATATCCTATTATTTCAGGTGATGCTATGGGAACAACGGCAGGATGGTGATGGTGATTTTAATTCATCCCAACTATAGAACAGTGCAAGGTCAGCAGGGCACAATTAGAGCTTGGAACAGTTAACTGCTGGAACACTTTGAACACTCCCTGTGAGAAACAGATGATGCACTTCTCCAGTAGTAATTTCTTGTTTTTCCAAGGAAACAAAAGGAATGTATACAATGTGCTGCTAGGGAGCCAAAAGTTATCATTTCTATAAGGTCTCTTGAAATGGTTGAGTCAAAGATATACAAAACAGCTAGCTTAGCAGCTTAATTAAAAAACAAAGCAAAAAATGCCTAAATTGGATGATTTCTATTCAGTGTCACTGCTGATGTTCAAGAGGACTTTGATAAGGTCATTTGCATAATAAGAGATGCCTTTGGCCTGCTGTTATTCTATTGCTAGCAATAGCTATATATTCTTATCTAAATTACATAAAAGATGTTGTCAAACTATTTTCTTCCTAACTGGAATATCAACGTTAAATGTTCAGGGCCTAAAAAGTGGAGATTTTGAATGCCTGTTGAAAGAAATTCAACAGGCATTCAAATGGCCTGTTGAATTTCTATCTTTCTTACAGCTCTTAAAGTGTAAGAGCTCTCCTATAAATGGTTCTTGTGATAGCCTTACACAGATTAGGAATGCAGGTTAAAATATGAAATATTACATTTCTGGCTGCGGTAGGCAAGAACAGACTGGTATACTGATTGTACAATCATACCCCAGAAAAACCTCGTATGACAATGGGCCCGTTATCTTAGTTACCCTGGCTGCCACCCAAGGTGCTCCACTCCTATAGTTCCTGGCCCAGACCAGTTCACCTGGCTGTAAGTTCCTTGGGGGCTTAGGCTGAGCCGTCTCCACTGCTACTCTGTCTGGGTGAAGTTAATCGAGCTTTGTTGCAAGCCAGTGACCCCACCCCAGCTCTGCTGGGCTACGACCTGTTGCTGTACTGGGTGCTGTCTGTTGACACAGGAGGAAGTTTGCCAGGAGGTGATTCCAGTCCCTATTTGTCATCAACTTGAGTGCCTCCTTTGTGGTCCTGACCATTTGTTCGGCCTGACCGTTGGTCATGGGGTGGAATGAAGCGGATGTTACGTGCTGAATCATGTTGGCATTGAGGAATGACTGAAACTCTGTAAAGATGGTGAAAATTCATCCATATAAGAAGTCGTGGAACTTCTTAATGCCAGCCACTATGACAAGGGCTTCCTTGTCTATCTGGGCATAACTCCTTTCAGACGGTGATAATGTTCTAGAATAGTATGCAATGAGGGCCTCTCTACCATCTGGTATCCTGTGGCTTAGCACTGCCCCAATGCCATATGGCCAAGCGTCACAGGCTAGTGTTCCTAGTAGGGTTTGATTGAAATGAGCTAGGACAGAGTCCAAGGATAGCAATAATTTTACCACCTTGAATTCTTTCTCTTGAGTACTCGACCAGACCCAAGTGTTTGTTTGTCCAGTAGGTGATGTAGCGGTTCTGCCAGGGTAGCCTTATGTGGTAAGGAGTGGTAAAAATTGAGCAAGTCCAGGAATGCTTGGAGCTCCCCCTTGGATTTTGGAGAGGGGGCTTACTGAATTGCCTTTAGCTTTGCTTCAGATGGGTGGATTCCAGCAGCGTCGATGTGGAAACCCAGGAATTCTGTGGATTCTACGCCGATCTGGCACTTTTCCCTCTTGAGCTTTAGGCCTGCCTCGCGGAAGTGTTGGAGTACTGTGCGGAGACGTTCCACCAGGACCCCTGCTGATTTCCCCGTGATCAGGGTGTCATCAAAGTATGGGCAGATGCCAGGAATGTTCTTCAGTGTTCGTTCCATAATACGCTTACCCCAAACTGCAATCAGCGCACTCGGAATGCACCTCTATGTGTGACTATTGTTTGTGCTTCTGTGGTAGCATTGCCTATTGGTAGCTGTTGGTAGGCTGGGGCGAGGTCAAGCTTAGCGAAGATTCGGCCTCCCTGGAGTGAGGTGAGGATGTGACTTACTACTGGTACAGGGTAAGCATGCTGCTAAGTACCTTATTTAAGGTGCACTTGTAGTCTGCGCAAATGCAAACATTCCCATTAGGCTTAATCAGGGTCTGTATGGGAGTTCTCCCAATGCCTACAGTCCACGGGTTGGAGCACTCCCTGCTGTAGCAGCTTGTCTAGTTCTGCATCAGTTTTAGACTTCAATACAAAGGGAACCCTGAGCGGTTTTAATTGGACTGGAGTTACTGATGGATCAAGGTTGAGTGCAATGGGGTGCCCCTTTGTATTGTCCCAGTTCAGTGTTGAATACGTCAGCGTATTGTTGGCATACCACTTCTAGATTGGCTATTTGGGTTCAATAGATACCCATTACCATGGTGCCCAGGGCCTCAAATCAGTCCAGTCCTATGAGGCTGATGTGTGGCCCCTCTACAATCATTACACTGAGGGAACCCTCAAACTCTCTGAATTGTACCCTTATGGTAGCTTTGCCCCTTACGGGAACATGGCAAATCTGGAAGTCCGTTAGCATTAAGCTTGATGATTTGAGAGGAATCTGCCATTGGCTACATTTGCTAATATGGTTGAAAGTCGTGGAGGAGATAATAGATAGGGCTGATCCAGTATCTAGCTCCATGAAGCATGGGACCCCTTGAAGTTTTAGTTGAAGTCTTATCTTTTCTTTGATGGGATACTGGGCCCCTGTGCGTTGGATGCTATGCCTTCCTGAAGAGAATTCAACTCTGTTCTGTCCTGGGGACCTTTTCCCATTGTGCTGCTGTGTCTCAGGTTTCATTTCCCGCTGATGACCTCTGCAAACTCTAGCAATGTGCCCTTGCTTTCCACAGGCATGGCATACTGCTGTGCGGAATCTGTACTCTGCTCTTTCATGCTGTCCCCTGCAGCTTGCGCAGCTCTGTGGGGGAGTTGCTTACTCTGTGGAGTGTGGCCTTCTGGGTGGCTCTCTCCAAAAGCGATCAATTTCTTCGATCTCACTGACCTTTTCTGAGCCTTCTGCAGTCTCCTGGTGGATCGCTGGGGGGCTGGTGTGCATTTTTTGTGGCCGGAGAGTCTTCATGGCCCCTCTGGCATCCTCATCCGCCATGACTTCCTTCAATGCATCTTAGAAGGTCAGTTTCTTTATGGTGAATAGGCACTGCTGTAATTCACTATTATGCAGGCTGCAAAAGACCCTGTCTCTGAGACGGTCTTCTAGATCAGGGAACTCACATTGGCGTGATGCTTGGCGAAGGGCTGCCACAAGCTCTGCTGCAGATTCCCTGGATCTCTGTTCATGTTGCTTGAATGCATGGCGCTGGGCAATGACCGAGGGTTTAGGCTCAAAATGTTCAGTTAAATTTTTCTTGAGGGCTGCATAGGCCACTGTCTCTATGCTTACCAGTGCTATAAAGTTTTCAGCAATAGCAAATGTGGCTTGTCCACAGACACATAGTAGGGTTGCTGCCTTCAGGCCGTCATCTGTTTTCTACTCGGGAGACGTATGAGCTCCACTGTTCCGGATGAGTAATATCAAACTCATTGAGTCTTCCCAGTTTAGCCATTTTGAGAAGGCCCCTGTGGTGCTGGTAATGCCTGTACTACTGCAGTTGGAACTGAGCTGCACGTAGGAGTCCTGGGGACGGATCCCTCAGGTACATCTGTGCCACCAGTGTGTCTTATTTGGAGGCAGGATGGGGAGTGTGGTCCCACCAGGGCTCTTTACTGGTCTGTTCAGTCTCTTAGTTAGCAGCAGCTCTCTCCTCTGCAGCATCCCACCTTCATCGCCACTATTACTTTGTGGGCTGAGGTAGGCAAGAACAGACAGTGTAGATACAACAGCATTTAACTGACTCAACTGAAACTGCTGAAGAACAGGTAAATTCCTGTAATTTATACTCTGGGCCCACAGGGCCTCAGCCAATCATAATACTTGAAAAAGTCCACCCAAATTTGAATGTTTTAAATTTCCCTCCAAAACAGTTGAACAGGGTCATCTAAAGGTTAATTCCACTTTAGCAGGGCTTAACACAACTATATGTATTCAATACATAACAGGGAAGAAAATAGTAAGCGAGAAC
Source organism: Ptyas mucosa (assembly GCA_012654045.1). Classification (NCBI taxonomy): domain Eukaryota; kingdom Metazoa; phylum Chordata; class Lepidosauria; order Squamata; family Colubridae; genus Ptyas; species Ptyas mucosa. The sequence continues at coordinate 594,041 of WNWU01013384.1, read as the reverse complement.
CTGTGTACCCTAGACAAGTTCAAATCACCAGGACCAGATAAATTATACCCCAAGGTTCTGAAGGAACTGGCAGATGTAATCTCAGAACCACTCAACTATATCTTTCAAAGATCCTGGAGCATCGGGGAACTGCTAGAGGACTGGAAAAGAACTGATGTAGTTCCGATATTCAAAAAAGGAAAAAAAATAATCCAAGAAACTAAAGACCTATCAATACCAGGGAAGATTCTGGAAAAGATAATCAAGCAACGAATCAGTCAACATCTAGAAGCAAACAAAGTAATAACCAAAAGCCAACATGGATTTGTCAAAAACAGATCATACCAGGCTAATCTTATTGTATTCTTTGACAAAGTGACAAAACTAGTGAACCAGAGGAATGCTGATGGTATAATTTATTTGTACTTCAGTAAGGCATTTGACAAAGTAGACCATACCCTACTACTTTATAAAATAGAAAAATGTGGGTTAGACAGCGTCACCACCATATAGATTTGTAACTGGCTGACCAATCACATTCAACGTGTAGTCCTCAATGGTACTGCATCTACACGGAGGGAGGGATGCAGTGGGGTACCCCATGGCTCTGTTTTAGGCCCAGTATTCTTCAGCATATTCATCAATGATTTGGACAAGGGGATAGATGGGCAACTCATCAAATCTGCAGACGACACCAAGCTGGCAGGAATAGCCAACACTTCAGAAGATAGGTTTAAGATACAGAAAGATCTTGACAGACTTGAACATTGGGTGCTATCTAACAAAATGAAATTCACTGGTGAAAAAACTAAGGTTCTACGTTTAGACAAGAAAACAAAATGTACAGGTATAGTATATGTGGTACCTAGCTCAATAGTGGTGACTGTGAGAGAGATCTTGGAGTCCTAGTGGACAATCACTTAAATACGAGCCAGCCGTGTGCTGCATCTGCTTAAGGCCAACACAGTTCTGGGCTGCATAAACAAATAGGATCAAAATCAAGTGTTAAAATAAAGTGTTAATACCACTTTATAAGGCCTTGGTAAGGCCACACTTGGAATACTGCATCCAATTATGGTCGCCATGATGTAAAAAAGATGTTGAGACTCTAGAAAGAGTGCAGAGAAGAGCAACAAAGACAGAGGTGGTATTCAGCCGGTTTGGACCGGTTTGCCCGAACCGGTAGCTGAAATCATGGGGTGGGACCGCCCACCTGCCCTGGCTTTATGCTGTCCTATTTGGGCACCTTTTTGAGACTGGGCACATGCACGGAAAGCGGACGTGTGAGCAAAGCGTATGCGCGGAAGGCCGGCACATGCACAGAAGGTTGGGGGCATGTGCGGAAGGCAGGCACACATGAACTGGGCGCATGCATGCATGAAGCGAGCATGTGCACACATGGCGAACCGGTAGTAGCATAATGGAAATCCACCACTGAACAAAGATGATCAGGGGATTCGAGGATAAAACATATAAAGAACAATTGCTGTAACTGGATGTTTAGTCTGATGAAAAGAAGGACTAGGGGTGACATGATAGCAGTCTTCCGATATCTCAGGGGCTGCCACAAAGAAGAGGGAGTCAAGCTATTCTCCAAAGCACCTGAGGGTAGAACAAGAAGCAATGGGTGGAAACCAATCAAGGAGAGAAGCAACTTAGAACTAAGGAGAAATTTCCTGACAGAACAATTAATCAGTGGAACCAGTGGTGGGTTGCTACTGGTTCACACTGGATTGGGTGAACCGGTAGCGGTAGCGGTGGGAGGCTCCGCCCACCCGTTTGGACGCTTCTGCGCATGCGCAGAAGCGCACGTGTGAACCACTAGCGACGGGATTTGGAATCGGCCCAAGTGGAACAACTTGCCTCCAGAAGTTGTAAATGCTCTAACATTGGATGTTTTTAAAAAGAGATTAGATAACTATTTATCTGAAGTGGTGTAGGGTTTCCTGCCTAAGCAGGGGGTTGGACTAGAAGACCTCTAAGGTCCCTTCCAACTCTGTTATTCTATTCACACAACTGTTGGGCTTTTCCAATGACATGATGTTCATCTGGACTGCCAACCAGCAAGCTTTTCTTGTCATCAAATTTTGGTGGCTTCAAATTTGTTGAAGACCTACATGCAAGAGTATATATGCAAACATAAAAGCTCAGCAACTTTGATGAGTCGGGGGGGGGGGGAATAATCGTAGAAGAATGATTCCCAAGTGTGTTAACCGAACAATAGAAAAATTACCTTTAGGACTTCCGGCGGTGCCGTGACCGTGTTGAGGACGCTCCGATATGAGTGCTCGTTCCGTGGCTTCGTAAAAGCCTCCGATCAGCTGTCCAACGCTGTCGGAAGGCTTGAAAAGTCTCTCCCTGGGCAAAGGGGAGAGTGAAGAGCAGGCTGGTGGGGTAGAGTTCCCCGAGAGCCCCCAGAGGAATCGCTGGGGTGCGAAGGGTGAGGACTCCCCAGAAGCCAGCCAAGCAGCTCCGGACCAGGAACAACTCTGCATTGGCAGAGCTAAACACCGTGACCGCATCTGCAGGGTTTTTTCAAGATTTTTAAAAAGATTTTTTCCAACACGCAGGCGAGATCAGCCAGGAGAACTAAACTAAGTATTTAACTTAGCTCCAACTTTTTTGTGTATTGCTTCCTTCGGAGCTTTTAAAGAACTAGATACAAAATGGCGATTGAGGCTTGAAAGGGCGTGAAAGTGAAAGTGACTTTGAAATGCAGATAGAGCCTCTATTTGTAGCTAAAAAGTGATTTTGTTTCTGTGCTAGAAGGAGGAATTTTTTTTTTAAGGACTGTTTTGAGCAAAGTGAAAAATTGTTTTCTTTATTTGGCTGCTTTTAAATAAAAGGAGAAAAGGGAAGAAAGAAGGAAAGGGGGCAAAAATTCTTTTTTAACTTTAAGATGGCTATGAGACCTCCTACAAAGGGGCTAGGCAGTGCTGGCAGTTCCCCTGCTCATACTTCAAAAGCTCCTCCCCCTCAAACAGAACCACAGATTTTAACACTTGAATTGCTGCAAGATACTTTAAAAGATGCTTTAAAAGCTACAGAGAAGAAGCTTACAGCTGTGCTTGAGGAGAGGACAGAAGGGCTTACAGCAGTGATTGAGCAAAAAATTAAAGCAGTGTCAGATGATATTTTAATACAGAATAATGAAATTAGGGAAGATATACTCTATGCATTTCAAGAGTTGGCAGCGCAAGCTGAAATGTTGGAAGATAAAATTGAAGAAGTAAAAGAGGCCAGCCAAATTCTGGATAGTAAATTCAAGCAGGCCCAAGGAAAAATTGAGCGATCTGAGGCTGATGTGACCATGATTCAATACAGAGAAATGGAGTTTGCTTTAAGAATAAGAGGGGTGAAGGAAAATAAACAAGAAAACTTGAGAGAAAAAATGGTAGCAGCACTGGCAAAGTTGATGGGGGACCAGAAGCGCGAGCTGGACTGGCAAATTGACAAGCTATACAGAGTCAACTCATGGGTGGCCAGGCAGAAACATTTACCTAGAGACATTGTAATATATTTTACCACAAGACGTATGCGTAATGAAATTTTACAGGCCACTTTTAAAAACAAGCTTCAAGCGGATGGACAAGAAGTGATGACAATGAAGGAAATCCCCCCGAAAATGTTAAGAGTTAGAAGAGAGTACTCTTTCCTGGTGGATGAGTTGAGAAATCACCAGATACAATATAGATGGGACGTTCCATCCGGTATAGTGGTTAACTATTCTGGAGAAAGATACAGGCTCAACACAGTGGAGAAAGCAAGAGATTTCTACTTAAATGTATTAAAGGCTGGAAGGAAAAAATCGCCTGAAATTAAAGGCAAGAAACAACTAATTGAGGAGAGACCACAGGAGAGAGAAGACTTGCTAGCAATAGCACAGGGGGGCATTGCAATCTCGACCAGCCAAGAAGACCTTCTTCAGATACAGTTGATTGACATACCAGTAGAACCAAAGGATCAAAGACAGACTAGAGCTGCAACAGCTAAATGTAAAGAAGAGCTAAGACTGCAACAATTACAGATGGTTCCACAAGAAACTACCAAAACAGAAGCTGTGGGAGGAGCTAGACCCAAAAGTCAATTAAGGCATGAAAACCAGCAAATGCTCCAAAGGCTTCAGAGATTTAAGGATGGGAACTAGGTTCCTAACCTGGAATATTAATGGTTTGAATTCACCACAGAAAAGAAGAAAAATATTTTGTTATCTTAAACAATTTAAAAATGATGTAATTTGTTTACAAGAAACTCGTATTAGATTACAAGATCAAAAATACTTAATAAACACAAGATTGGGTGTACATTATGTTGCAGCAGCACCAGATAAGAAAAATGGTATAGTTATCTACCTGAAGAAGGATTTAATTGCAAAATTAATTGAAGCAGATGACCAAGGAAGATTTTTAGCAATAGAAGTACTAATAAAAGGGATGAAAGTACTCATAGTGGGAGTTTATGCACCAAATCAACAACAGGATACTTTTTACAGACTATTACAAGTAAAGCTGACAGAATGGAATTTTAAATCGTGCATTTTGCTCGGTGGCTGGAATGGAGTTATAAATGTAAAGGAAGATAAGATGGGACCTAAACAAAGTCTTTTTACAAGAGCAAAATTGCCAAAATCTTTTTTTGATTTGATGGAGGATTGGGAATTGAAGGATGTTAGGCGGGAGAGAAACCCAACAGAAAAAGACTTTACTTTTTTCTCAGACAGACATCAGTCCTTTTCCAGGATTGATTTTATTTTAATAACTACTGATCTTTTCCCCAGGGTGAAGACCACGAAGATTTTCCCAAGAACGTTAACTGATCACAGCCCAGTCTGGGTAAAAACGGAGTATGGGAAGGGACCTAAACGGTCCTGGAGGTTAAATGAAAATTTGTTTAGATATGAGGAAAATGTAAAGGAATGTAAAAGATTTATGAAAGAATTTTTTGTTATAAATATGCAAAAGGGTACCCCTGTGGAAATGGTGTGGGATCCAAGTAAAGCATATATGCGAGGTATTTTGATATATCTGAACAATAAATTAAAAAAGAAGCAGGGGGGAAAAAAGAAAATTGCTAGAGGATGAAATAAAGAAAAAAGAACAAATGTTGATAGCGAATTCAGTAGATAATAAAATTAAAGAGGTAATTAAATTACTTAAAGGACAATTTAACATGTTGATAGCAGATCAAACAGCAACTAATTTACAATATGCTAAACATAACACGTTTTCTAATGCTAATAAACCGGGTAGGTGGTTAGCGTATTTGATGAGAAAAAAGCAGAGCCAAAGGACAATAGAAGAAATAAAATACAAAGGGAAAGAAGTTTATCAGCAAGAATTGATAAAGAAGTCTTTTTTAGAATTTTACTCAAAATTATATATGGCTGATAAAATTCAAGATATAGATTTAGATAGATACTTACAGAATGAGAATATTTTGTTAGCTACACAAGAACAGAGGGATATTTTAAACCAGCCAATAACTTCTGAAGAAATTACGTCTGTAATTAAAGAACTGAAATCTGGTAAGGCCCCAGGTACGGATGGTTTGACAGCGGTTTATTATAAAAATTTACAGGTAGAGATGGCGGACCCATTGAAACAATTATTTAATAATATACAACAAGGTGGAGTGGTACCTCCATCTTGGAAGACAGCTTTTATTTCTTTAATACCAAAGGAAGGACAAGATCACTTAGATCCAAAAAATTATAGGCCTATATCACTATTAAATACAGATTACAAGATTTTTGCTAAAGTATTAGCAAATAGATTAATGAAAGTTATGCAACAAATGATACATTATGATCAAACAGGTTTTATAAGTGGCAGAGAAATGAAAAGTAATGTAAGACACATTGTAAATATATTGGAGTATTTGGGTAGGAATAACCAGGTCCCTGCAGCGTTAATATTTTTAGATGCAGAGAAAGCGTTTGATCGACTGAATTGGCAATTTTTACTTAACTTATTGGAAAGGATGAAGTTTGGAAATCATTTTGTGCAATCAATTAAGGCAATATATCAGCGACAAACAGCTCAAATAATAATTAATGGAGGCTTAACTGATACCATATATACTCGAATATAAGCCGAGTTTTTCAGCACGTTTTTCAGGCTGAAAAAAGCCCCCCTCGGCTTATATTCGAGTCACCCAAAAAAGGCCTTTTTTCCTGCAACCGTTTTGGCTCCCGGGATTGCAGGGAGGCTTCCTAAAGCCAAAATGGGGGGGGTGTGTGGGGGTGTGTGGCGCCCCTCCCCCGCGCCCCTTTTTGGCTTTAGGAGTTGCAGGGAGGCTTGCAGCTTTTTACAGCTTCTCCCACGGCTGGCTGGCTGCTCGCTCACTCGCAACTGAGCAGAGAGGTGGCCGGTGCCTCCGCTCCTCTGCCAAGGGGTAGAGAACCAGCTCCGCTGAATACAAGGGGGTGGGGGAAGGATCAGGGCCCAGTAGACTGTCCAGGGGGAGAGAACTGGCTCTACTGGATACAAGGGGGTGGGGGAAGGATCGGGGCTTCCCTTCTCCCCAGCCCAGCAGACTGTCCAGGAGGAGAGAACCGGCTCCACTGGATACAAGGGGGTGGGGGAAGGATCAGGCTTCCCTTCTTCCCAGCCCAGCAGGCTGCCCAGGGAAAGAGAACTGGCTCTGCTGGATACAAGGGGGTTGGGGAAGGCTGCCCAGGGAAAGAGAACCAGCTCTGCTGGATACAAGGGGGTGGGGGAAGGATCAGGGCTTTCCTTCTCCCCAGCCCAGCAGGCTGCCCAGGGGTAGAGAACCGGCTCCGCTGAGTACAAAGGGGTGGGGGAAGGAATAATGAAGCCTGCTGGGTTGGGGAGAAGGGAAGCCCCGAAAGCAGATCCTTCCCCCACCCCCTTGTACTCAGTGGAATAAACAGCCCTGCCTCGGAATAAGGAAGACAACGCCACCACCCCATTCTTAATTTATTGCGGTGCGAAGCGGGAAAAAAACCCACAGAAAGTCCTGCTCCTGGTGCTGCCAGGGAAGAGGCACCGCAAGAACTGCTGTTGCCGGGTGCAAGGGGATAGTGGGAAGGATCTGCTGTCTGCGGCTTCCTGGTCTCTGCACCCGAGCAGGTTGTCCAGGGAAAGGGACTGAAGCCCCAGCCCACTGCTTCTGGCGCTGGCACCCCCTTGTCCCCAGCAACAGTGGTTCTTGCGGTGCCTCTTCCCTGGCAGCACCAGGAGCAGGACTTTCTGTGGGTTTTCCCCCCTTTCGCATCGTCTCCAGATGGTTTTATAAATATGAAGCAATACAGTACGATGGTATGCATTTGGTATCTAGCTGCTGCATTTCCCACCCTCGGCTTATACTTGAGTCAATAAGTTTTCCCAGTTTTGGGGGATAAAATTGGGGGGGTCGGCTTATATTCGGGTTGGCTTATACTCGAGTATATAATTTTAATATAGAAAAAGGTACAAGGCAAGGTTGTCCTTTGTCTCCATTGTTGTTTATTTTATCATTAGAAATATTGCTGAATAAAATACGTGGATCAGAAAGTATAACAGGAATTAAAATTAGGCAATACGACTATAAATTACATGCATTTGCAGATGACCTGGTGGTTACCTTAACCCAACCATTACAATCTAATAAGGCTCTGATGGATATAACTAAGGATTATGGACAAGTATTGGGTTTTAAAATAAATGCAGCCAAAACAAATAGCTAAAAATATGACGGTAAAATAAAAAGAGGAGATGGAAACTATAACGGGATTTGAAGTTGTTAAAAAGGTTAAGTATTTAGGGGTTAATATCCTGACAACAAATACGAAATTGTATCATCATAATTATGAACCATTATGGTATAAAGTACAAGTAGAGATGCAAAGTTGGGAAAAATTGCAATTGTCACTGTTGGGAAGGATAGCCACAGTTAAGATGAATGTTTTGCCGAGGTTTCTGTTCCTTTTTCAAACAATACCTATACTTAAAAATGATAAAAATCTGAAGGAGTGGCAAAAAGGTGTAAATACTTTTGTTTGGGCAGGGAGGAAACCACGAGTAAAACAGAGAATAATGCAGGATGCCGGGGAAAGAGGAGGCCTCAAAATGCCTAACTTAGGGTTGTATTATGATGTGGCTGTCCTATCAGCAGTTAGTGATTGGGTTAATTTAACGGAGAAAAGTATATTAAATATAGAGGGATACGGCCTGGTTTATGGCTGGCATGCTTATCTATTGTATGATAAAAGGGTGGATACTATTTTTAAAAGTCATATATTAAGAAGTGCTCTGACTGGAAGAAATATCGATATAAATTAAATGATAAGTTACCAATTTGGACAATACCCAGACTATGATAGAGAATATAAGTATAGAGCAAAAACAAGATGGGATTACATATAAAGAACTTCTATATAGGGATGGAAACGTATTTCAACTAAAAACTATTCAACAATTAAAAGAGGAAAGAGTGATTAAAACATGGTTTCAATATGGCCAGCTACAGGCCAGATGGACAGAAGATCAAAAAATGGGTATTTTGTGTCAGGATGAGAACTTAATTAAACAAATTAGAGATCAAAGCCAAAGGCATATAAAAAGGGTATATAATGCATTAGTGGAAATAGACTCAGAAACTGAATTAGTTAAGGATTGTATGATAAAATGGGCGCAAAATATAGGGGAAGTAATACTAATTGATACATGGGAAAGTATATGGGTTAGAAATGTGAGATTTACACAAGCTCAAAATTTAAGAGAAAATTTTTACAAAATGTTTTATAGATGGCATCTAGACCCGAAAAAGTTAGCTTGTATGTTTTCAAACTTTCAGCCCAAATGTTGGAGATGCGATTGCCAGGATGCTACATATTACCACATATGGTGGACATGCAAAAAAATTAAGGTGTTTTGGGTTAAAATTTGGTGGGTTATTCAAAATATTTTGAAGAAAAAGATTAAGTTTACGCCACAGTTCTTTTTGTTGGGAATAATGACAGACTGTACAGTAATAGAGACTAACTTGATTTTAAATTTAACAACGGCAGCAAGACTACTGGTGGCACAATACTGGAAGAAGGAAGATATACCCACCATTGAGGAATGGACACTAAAAGTAATACATTTGGCAGAAATGGCCAAAATTTCCGCATACCTTAGAGATCATTTGAACGAAAGATATATAAGGGAATGGAGAAGATGGATCGATTACATCCAAAACAAATATCGGACTAAAAAACTTCAAATAGCTTATGAATGAAATATTTGACTTTGTTAGTGTTTTATGTGTATAATGTTTTGAGTGCTAGGAGTTAAAGATCTAGGGTTAATCTAGTTCAATGTATTGTTAGCAGATTTTAGATTAGGTGTGTAGAATATTGAATGTTAGACCCTGTGCTGGTCCTGGGAAATTCAGGGGGGGAGGGGGTGGGGGGGAATGGGAGGGGGTTGGGTTTGTGGGCGGGAAGGGGAGGGGGTGGGTTAGGGAGAGGGGAGGGGGTGGGGAAAAATGTTTGTACTTTTTATAAAACTTTTTAATAAAAAAAAGAAAAAAAAGAAAAATTACCTTTCCGAACTAAATTAAACTCTGAAATGAAGCCAAATTAGATGTTTGGTATGGAATACCGTAAAAGGGCTGAAATAATGCCATTATTTTGACTTGGCCCAAACGTTTCATGAGCTGCAATTGGGGGAAAATTCAGAAAGTGCTACAGAAACCTGCTTGACCTCTTGGAAGAAAGATAGGATATAGCACAATCAATCCCATTTCCAGGTTCTGTGTGTGTATGTGTGTGTGTGTGTGTGCGTGCACAAGTGTAGAAGCTAGTAGTCTTACAAGATATATGGCCAGGGCCGGATTTTCCTTTAGGCTAACTAGGCTTCAGCCTAGGGCCTCAAGATCAAGAGGAGCCTTTTATTATCTCTCATGTAATTTACAAACTTAAAAATGGGAGGTGAAAGGGCCTCATAAGTGGAATAGCCTAGGGCCTCTTTTCATCTAAATCCGGCCCTGTATATGGCCAAAGCACATGATCTCCTTTATGCTTTCTGGCCAGCAGGCATAACCTTAAAATCAAGTGTCTATGGAGATTCTCAATCATCCAGCTTGTGATTGTCCCAAAGGTGTTTTTTCAAAAGACAACTGGACTTTTTTTGTTTTTTTTCCCTTGAAAACATTTTGCTTCTAAATGCTTCGAATCCAAGAAGTGTCTTCAGTTCAGTTAGAACTGAAGAAGCCTCCTAGATGAGAAGCGAAACATTTTCAAAGATGTTTGAAATCATCTTTGATTTTAAACCCCTCCCCCAAGGAAGTCCAGTTCATTTTTGGAAAAAGTATCTTTGGGACTTACCGTAGTCACCTTCTTGAGTGTGTTGTCTCACGTCATGCATTTCTACGGTGAAATTTGAGATCATTTTCTTAAGTTTTTTTTAAAAAAACTTTTAAATTTTTTGATAAATAGAAAGAAGCACAAAGATAAAAATACATGCATTGTCAAAGAAAAGAAAATTACACATATAAAGTTAAAAAAAGTGAAAATACAAGAAAAGGAAAACAATGGTATATCAATTACGAAATGTGTTTCAAACTTACTGTATTTTGGAATTATTCCTTGTTGCCAGCAGTACTGTAGTTGCTCTCTAAAGAAACACTGATCTGGAGAAAATGTGACAGGAGGAAGAAAGAAGAAAGAAGAGGTGGAAGAAGAATTTTTCAATCCCAAACATCTGTCAAATGTTTTTAAAGCCAGGACATTGGTAAATAATACTAAATAACATTCTGATCCATTCCCTCCTGCAATCATCTTTCTTTCTTTTTCTTCTCCTTCTCTTCTTCCTTCCTTCCTTCCTTCTTCCTAGCCTATTTCCGCAAGTGCAAGTTCCGCTTTTTGGACCATTGAACGCCACTTTGCATGGTCAGCTGCGTCTCCAGGGCACAGGCCCGCTTATTTTTATCCATCCCCTCTTGCAATCTTGTTTTTTGGTCTCTGTATAATGTTTAAATGTTGATTTTACTGTATGCCCCTGAAAACTACTTAGTGTGAGATGGGCGACCATGATAGATAGATAGATAGATAGATAGATAGATAGATAGATAGACAGATAGAATTGATTTTCATTTTTGTTTAACTTCTAGCATCGCTCCAAATAGATCCTCCACAGAGAGGCTGTGCGCGTCAGTTCCCTTTTACCTTCTTGCGCTGCTCCGGTCTCATAGAGGTCGGGGAGTGAACATGGAAAGCCATGCATACACCGGACGTATGTGTGGGCGGGCCGGGCGAGGGGTGGGCAGTCCGGATCCTGCACCACTGCTCCGGAGAAAGCAGCCAGCAGGGAGCGCGGCGCTTGGCGTTGCAAAGGCGTCGTCGTCGTCGTCGTCCGGAGCTGCTTCCACGTCGCCCGCGGCGCCTCCTACCGCGCTCGCCAAAGAAGAGGAAGCGGAGTCGTCATGGCCTCGTCTCCTGGGCTCTGCTTCTTGGGGTGGGACTTCAGCACTCAGCAGGTACCGAACAGGAGGCGGAGGCGTCGGTTGCGGCAGCAGCTGGGCGGGCTGGAAAGAGCCGTTTGGTCCGGTAGCAGCCTCGGGGCTCAGCACCGCCAAGCGCGCGCGGAGCAGGGAGACTAACCGCGGCTCCTACAGCGCCTCGGAGTGCAGATCCCATCATCCCCGGCACACGGGATGGGAGTTATAGCCTGACACCCCAGAGAGTGTTTACTTGGGAAGGCTGGTTTAAAAGAGAAGCCTGGAAAAACAAACAAACCTGGAACTCATTTTAGTTTGGGTAGAAAATGTACTTTTAGCCAAGCTTCCCCGATGAGACACCAAGATCTCTCATTCTCATTCTGCCTCTCTCATATTAAAATAGTAGTAAAATAGTATATAAAATTTAAAAGGCCAGGATAAATTAAAAAATATTTAAATAAATAAAACTTATAAGTATTTATATATTAATTGAATAATAAATATTAATTAAATAATGTCTCCCTCTCATCCTTCTTCAACGGAGTGGGATGGGGTATCCTTGGGTAGCTTGGACTAGATCCCTCTCTTCCTCCAACCACTCTGCACATGCTCATTGCATTGAGGTCCTTATTCCAGGCTTCTTGCTCTGTCAGACAAGTAGGCTTAGATGAGAATCTTATATTTTCTCCAGGTCCTTCAGTTATAAACCCAAATGGTTAAGTCACTGACCTATATGATTAATTTGGTTTAGAATCAAAATATAATGGAGAAAAGTTTGTAGGTGTTTTTGCTTAAATTTGTGCTCCAGTTTCACCCTGCAGTCATAAGGCCTGTACATAGGACTGCAACTTTATTAGGTGAGATTCAAGTAAGAATCCATTTTACAGTAAACCCTTTGCTCAGTTTCCATTTATAATGCAATGCTACTGTATTTTAACTTAGCAATTTTAAGGCGTGAGGACTTTAACTCCCAGAATTCCCCAGCCAGAATTGCTGGCTGAGGAATTCTAGGAGTTGAAGTCCTCACATCTTAAAATTGCCAAGTTTGAAAATAAATAATCTAGAATTTCATAATCTACTATTTTTGGCAGGTTAGGCTGCAACCAAAATTTCAAAAGATGTTACTGCCAATTCTGCTACTGTATCTATATCTGCAAATGCATATTTCTTGTATTGACTGGAGACTTTTTTTCTCTCAATGGATTAAATGAGAATTCTAAAGGAGTATCATTAAGCACTGCTTGGAAAATTTCTTAAGGCATGGAACCATTTGCCTTGACATCTACATTTTAGAGAATTCTGTTTGTTCAAAAGGGATAAACATACTTTTAAAATAATTTTGATCCCTAGTAAAGCAAACACTGCAAATGTTGGTATGAACCGCTCTTAAGACTTCTTGATATTTAAAAGTAAACCCGACTTGAATTCGCTGAGCTGCTACATACTCAGATGAGGAACCAAAGGTTAACTGTGTAGTTAACTGCTGTAGATTTCTTAATAGTTCAATATCCGTTAGACCAAAACAAACTAAAATTAGAGAGAAAGTGCATGTCACCTTATAAATTCTTCTTGCATGTAGATTCTGGATCTTTGAAGGGCAGGTTATGTAAACCTCCTTCTCTCTGTGTATCCTATGCTTTAAAAACTGTGTATCCTGTGAAAATAATCCACAATTATTTTATTCAAAGGGAATATCCAGATGGCAAAGGCCACAAGAATTAAAAATATTTCTTCAAAGCAGCTAACTCAGTTACACACCATGAAGGCCCAGCCATATGTAGCCTCAGGAGTCCTCTGGAATTGTAATTTAGAATAAGGGAAAATGTTAAATTAATTTAATTTAATTAACCATATTTCTATGCCACCCAACTCCTAAGGGACTCTGGGCGGCTTACAAAAGAAATAATACAACAGTGAACATAATTTTTCTTAAAAAAAACATAAAAGCATTTTAAAAATATTAAAAACACATGCACACCATCCATGGCCGGATCTCGTAAGATTGAACAGTGAGATCAACGGCCCCAGGCCTGCCAGAAAAGCCAGTTCTTCACCGCTTTCCGGAAGGCCAATAGGGTGGGGGTAGTCCGGACCTCAGGAGGTAACTGGTTCCAGAGAGCTGGGGCAGCCACAGAGAAGGCCCTCCCCCATGGGCCCGCCAGCTGTCATTGTTTAGCTGATGGGACCTGGAGGAGACCAACTCTGTGGGATCTTATTGGTTGCTGGGAGCTATGCTGTAGAAGGCGGTCTCGAAGATTTACTGCATGCAGCTAATTTAATTTTAATTCTTGGACTGATCTTGAAAATAGCTAAGCAGGTTTAGATCTGATTAAAACTTGGATAAGTGATACATGGAGGACTAATAGATTAGATATAAGATTTTGGGGCACTAGTTGGCTCATTGTAGGATTGTTTTTTCTTATCAGCCCAGGATTTTGGGCCTTGTGGACTTTTTGTATGTGTGGGTAGGTGGATATCATTGTGTTGAAGACTTTCCATAAGGTCAATATTCTCTTCTCTGCAGCCTCAATTTCACTACAGGTAGTCCTCGACTTATTTGACAACAGGCTAGAATTTTGGGCATAAGTCAGTGCAGTTATAAACCAAGTCATCATTGGATCCAATTTTACAACGATACTTACCATGGTTGGAAAGCGTATCACTGCAGTTGTTAAGTGAATCACATGGTTGTTAAATCCAGCTTCCCCAATGGATGTTTTTTGTCAGAAGGTTGCAAATCGTGATCACAGGATGGCCATGGAGTGCTGCAACCTGTTGTAAATGCAACCTGGTTGCCGCAGGTCTGAATTGCAATTGTGTGTGTTTGCAGGGATGGTTTCTAGCAAACAATTGCTCATTCAGAAGAATGGATTTGCTGAACAACCACATGATCTAGAAGATGGCCAGGCTGAGTCCGAGGGTGGGGTCAAACACATCCTGAAAAGAGATAGTCCAGCCCCCCCCCTCCCCAAGTTCCCCCTTGAAGTCCCTTGTCTCTTATCTAGCACCAATTTGCATTTATTCTAGCTCCTGGTTTCTTGCGCGTAACACTTCATTTGCTTAAAGAACATGTGATGTGCTTTACGGCCATAATGACTCACTTTACAACTGTTGAAAGGCAGTAAAATTGAGTCTGATTGTGTGCTTCAATTTATGACCACAAAAATTGAAATTCCAGATTCCATTGTGGTTGTAAATCAAGAACCACCTGTATGCAAAGATAAGGAGCGGTAAAATAAAGTACTGAGTTATTTTCACATTTTTTTGTTGAAAAAAAAAAAACCTCTCACCACAGCGGTACCAAGACTGTCATCTTCTATTCCTCTCTTGAGCAAAAGAAAATATAGGTATCTGTCTACCACAAATTAATGTTTTAAAAATTGGGTTTTATGAATAACAACAATAAAAGAAAAGCTTGGTCATGCAGAAATAAGGCCTGGGAACAGTGATAGGGAATGGTGAGATATCTTTCCAGCCTAATCATGAGGATTTCAATCTCTTTTTTAGTGAAGCTCTAATTTGCACCTGAGAAATAGGACATTAATCAATGACCCATGCTTTGTGATGGTAGGAAGAAGCTAGCATGAAGTATCACTTTTTAGATCATGTAGAAATGATTGCTTCTTCTGAATTCAGAATTAATAACATGTTCTTTCTCCAGCTGAAAGTAATTGCAGTCGATGAACGGTTGAGAGTCATCTATGAGGACATTATTAATTTTGACAAAGATCTGCCAGAATTTGGGTACGTTTTTCTTCCTTTTGCCTTTGATCTAACGTAACTGGTATACTCTAGATTGGTCTTCTTTGGATAAAGAAAATCCTGGGATTTGTAATCCCGACACAGGATTGCAAATCCCAGAATTCTCCAGATGTATCGGGCATTTTCCAGATGTGTCGGGATTGCAAATCCCAGAATTCTCAGTTGAAAGATTTAGCTCAAAAGTTTTTCAATCTTGGCAACTCATATTCAATTTGACAAAGAACACAATGTTTTCCTAGGCACATATCCTTGTTTATGGATTTAGATGCTGTTTTGGAACATAAACAATCTTGATGAATGATTTACCCCTGGAACAAATCTCTGTTGTTTTGCTTAACTTTGGGTCAGCATGACATTGCATTTAAAATGGCATCTGTCTGGAGTAATTAGCCACATTTTTTGCTGACTAAATCTCAGGTGATGCTAGAAAACTATGCTGGTTTCCAGAACTATTATTTCTACAGCATTCTTGGAATAATTTATTCCATTCTTTTTTAACCAGCCATCTGAAACTGTAAGAAAAGTTATACAGAATGCTGGCTGGGGAATTCTGAGAGTTGAAATCCACACCTCTTAAGGATGCCAATGTTGAAAAACATTGGTCTAAGCTGGCTGGAATTTTGGGATTGTATTTACATATATATGTTGCCCATTCCTAAATATGCACTTCATATTTATAGCATTGTTCCAATATCTAAGGGGCTGCCACAACGGAGAGGGGGGTGTCAACCTATTCTCCAGAGATGCTGGAACAGAAGATCCAGGTTCTACTTTTTCCTTAGGCATAGAAGCCAGCTGGGTGATCTTAATCCAGTTACTACTTCTTACTAAGAATTAAAGAATTACAGAGTTGGAAGTGATCTTGGAGGTCTTCTAGTCCAATCCTAATTGATTCCTGACAAATGGCTGTCCAGTCCCTTCTTAAAAATCTCCAGTGATGCAGTCAGTGTGGTCTAATGGGGAAGCTGCTGGATTTATGCTGCCTATCTTGCCAAGAGGCGACTCTGAATGACTTGCCACTGAATAAAAGCAACTAGATAAAGTATTAAGACTATAAAATATTAAAATTGACTTAAAATTAACAAAGATGACAAGGAAGGGAGCAAGATGCACTTGGGCAGAGAGGTGGGGGCCTTATTTCAATCCATTCACTACCTCCAGAATGACATGGACCGCAGGCCAGTTTGCAGAGCCAGGACAGAGTAGGCTCTTCCAGAAGGTTGAGAGGGTAGGGGATGATCTCACCTCTGTGTGTGTGTGTGTGTGTAAAACTGTTCCAGAGACCAGAAGTCATGACAGAAAAGTCTCTTCTGGACTCCACCACCTGGAATTCCTTGACCGACGCGATCTGTAGCATGCCCTTTCTCTTGGTTCAAGTGCCGTGGGCGAGACAGTTTCCCATATAATGTTGAGTGTCAAACAACCCCTCGACACAATGACCAGAGTGACGGAACGCCCTGACATGACAGCTCATACGAACCCATGACGAGAGGGGCCAAGTCCGGGACGAATGGACACGGTGGAGGGGTGGTGGTGTTGTAGCAATTTAGGCATGCACAGTGATATCAGGTGGTGGACGGCATGGGGAACATGGGGGGGGGGAATAAGTATCCCATATGCAGCACCCGGTGACAAAGGGAGGAGTGGCGACCCGGAAGTCTGTTGCAAGGAACCGCAGCCGCCCTAATAATGATAAGCCACTCAGCTGTTCTGAATCCACAAGCCAGGCGGAAGGCAGGGCGCTTGAATGTAACTCGATAAAACCAGGCAACCGGCGTGAATGGGTATCTCCGACTTTGTTTCCGCCTGAGGAACTTCAGCGCTTGCTGTAAACCGCCGCGTAAGCTGTGATTAAACCGGAGTGCTTCAAGTCCTTTGTGTGTGTATGTGTGGCGTTTGTCCGGCGTGGCACAGGCGGTTCTAGAGGGGCTGACAGAAAGTCAGAGACCCTTTTTCTTTTCTTGCCCTTTGCGCGCTAAACCAGTGAATGGCAGCGATGGCAGAAGTGGTCACGGAAGATGCTATGGTGTTGGAGTTGGGAACAGCGGAATAGGCTGAGACAGAGGCAACTGTGGCAACGGAGGACTGTAGCGAACAACCAGGGTTGCGCCCCAAACAGGGATTGGTGCCACCAGAAGCCAAACAGGAACGGCAGGACTCATTAAGAACGGAGACCACCCAGGCCTCATTGGGGAACTGGTGGCAAAGCACAGCTCTCTTGGGGAAGTTGGGGTTTCGGGCCTCAACAACTCCTACCCTAGCCCCGCAATACCAAGGGTGGCGGGAGAGACAATGGGTGGAAGAGGAAGAAGGGGATTGTGGTTATTCCACTGGCCCTGGGGCGACCACCATGGACATGCTGAGGGAGAGGTTCGGGGAAGCCAGCTTTCGGGATGCCCCTTCCTGGCAACCCTGGGCACCCGGGGTGGACCAGTCGGCTACGTGGCAGAGTGGGGGTGGACCATCAGCGGGTGGACCCTCTGAGAGTAGGATGCGGCTGGCCAGTCCTAAGCTGCGGGTAGATTACATTAGGTATAAGGGTAGAGTGGGAGAGGAATCTGCTCCCCAAGAAGCGGGTTCATCCCTGGGCGAGGGGCTGCATGGTACAGCACAGTCCCGCAGTCATGCGCAACGTGAGGAAAGGGAAGGCCCCTGTCAGACGAATGCAGTCAATGGAGCGTAGAGCTCGGGGTGGAGAGGGGTGTGGCCGTGGCTGAGACCCCACACCTACATGGGTCCCAGGCCCATGGCCACAGCAAGTGCCATGGGGGGCCCCTCCTTTGCAGGCTACGTTCGATGGAAACCCGGACCATGTAGCTCTGTTTTTAAGTCAGGTGATCAGCTACATGGATACCTACGGACACTGTTATTCATCTCAATGGGCCAGGGTAGTAGCTGTCACGACAGTTTTGACGGGTGAGGCGGCCGACTAGGTAGCAAGTTTACACACCATGCATGCTTGGGAACTGGCGGATTTAGGCCTGTTCCTGGAGGCTTTACAGAGTCGGTTTGAAAATGATGCCAGTGCACAGGTGGCTGCCGAAGGTGATCTGGTTTCATTGAAACTGGGCGGTTGAGCAGCTAAAGACTATGTTAAAGAATTTCGCACCTTAGCCGGATGGGTGAGGGGGTGGCTGGAACGTCTGTTAGTCCATCATTTTCAGATGGGTTTGGACAGAGAACTGCGGCAAGCCTGTGTCTATAGAGGTCTTGGTCCATATCTGATGGCCTGGTACAAAGTGGCCGTAGAATTAGATGTGGGCCTGAAAGAATTCCATACACGAAGTGACAATGTGGCTCCCCGTAGGGTGGTGGAGAGGCCGCCAATGGGGCGAGGAGGCGTTCGACCATACATCCCTACTGGAATGAGAGGTGCTGTTTCTTCACAGCATCCATTCAGGTGTTATCGTTGTGACCAAGACGGGCACAGAGCACTTGACTGTCCGTTCCCACCCCTTCGGGGGTCAGCGGTACAGATAACGAATCCCAGAAGGCAAACGAATCCACGGTCCAGAACGATGTCGGAGCGCTCTCGCATTGCAATCCAATCAATGGGTGGTGGTTCCTGTGCACATGATGAGAGCGGCTGTCACCCCGATACCACCCAAATGCCAGAGGAGGAGAGAGTCCCCGAGGAGGACACAGAGCAACCAGACCCTATGGTATGTGATCCTATCCGCCCATTTGTCATCCAGGTGACTTTAAAACACCCCAGGATGAGTAAGATAGACCAACAGGGGGCTTTGGTGGATACTGGTTGTACCCGCTGCTTGTTACGGAGATCAGTGGCAGACGGTTTAGGCCTCTGTATTGTAGCGCTACAGAAACCCATCATCTTTGAACAGATGGATGGGTCAACCCTGGGTGGACAGCCGGCTACCCATCTCACAGATTGAGTGAGGCTTGAGATAGGCCAACATTGGGAGTTGGTGCGGTTTGTGATTATAGACAGCATGATCGAGCCCGTAATCCTGGGGTTGTTGTGGTTAGACAAGTGGAAGCCAACCATCTGGTGGGAAGGGTTTTTTCGCAAACTGCGGCTGGCACTGGGTCCCATTCCACCTGAGGACAACCGTACTACAGGGGCGGTTGGAAAGGAGGTGCCCCATCTAGAGAAGGTACCGCATATATATAGGGATTTGTGGCGAGTTTTTAGCGAAAAGGAGTGTGAAACTCTCCCACCCCATCATTCTAAACTAAAACCTGGTGTTTCGTTGCCTAAACCCCGCATGTATGTTATGACCCCTCTTGAGCTAGAGGAGCTACGGCGTTATATAGACCAGAACCTGGCTAGAGGTTTCATCTCACCTAGCCGCTCCCATATGGCGGCGCCAGTGCTGTTTAAAGAGAAGAAAGATGGGGGCTTACTCTTGTGCGTTGATTTTAGCAGGTTAAATGCTGTGTGTTCGGAACCCCTATATCCATTACCTCTAACGATGGATTTACTCTCTACGCTCACGACCGGTAAGATCTTTACGATGCTAGACCTCCGAGAAGCATACTATAGGGTCTGTGTTAAAGATGGCAATGAGTGTAAGACAGCATTTAACTGTCCCTTAGGCAGTTACAAATTCCAGGTGATGCTGTTTGGCCTACAAGGGCCCCCCGCAGTTTTCATGCAACTCATCAATAGCGTACTATACGATCATCTGTATTGGGGGGTCCTAGTGTATTTAGATAACATCTTGATCTACTCCAACACCATGGAAGAACACGTTCATCTGGTGTGTCAGGAACTAACGAAATTGTTGAACGCTCAGCTATATGTCAAACTATCGAAATGTGAATTTCATAAACATGACATAGTTTACCTCGGGTTCAAGATTACAGGGCATGGACTAGAAATGGACCCCAATAAGGTCAAAACAGTGTTAGAATGGCAGGCGCCAAGGACCCGAAAACAGTTACAACGTTTTTTAGGGTTTGCAAACTTTTATAGGAGGTTTATCCCTTTGTTCGCTAAAATAGCTTTACCATTAACCGACCTCTTGCGAACAAAAGTCCCCACGGTTGAGAGAGGCAAACCAAAACAACGCATAGAGTGGACACTGTCTTGTCAGCAAGCATTTGATACCTTAAAGTCCCTATTTGCTAGAGAACCCATACTAAGACATCCTGACACGTCAAAACCCTTCGTAATACAAGCTGACACAAGCGATGTGGTGGTGGGAGGGGTTCTCCTACAAAAGAACGATCAGGGAATACTCCAACCATGTGCCTATACTTCCCGAAAACTAACTCCCACAGAGCGAAACTGGACTGTCTGGGAGAAGGAGGCGTATGCTATCAAATGGGCCCTGCAGACCTGGAGACATTTGTTAGAGGGGACTAATATAGAATCCGAGGTATGGATGGATCATAACAACCTAGAAGCTCTCCAAACGCCTCGTAGGCTGTCCTCAAAACAGGTGCGGTGGGCACAGTACTTCTGCAGGTTCACATTTAAATTGAAGGCTATACCAGGGGGAAAGAACTATCTGGCAGATGCCTTATCGCGTATGCCTCAATATGAGAGCCAAAAAGAAGACATAACACAGGCTTTAATGCCTGATCAGCAAATAGGAAAGCAAGGAAGAGATACGTCCCTGCTACCATCTACTTGGATAGTAGAACTAAAGAAGGCACTGGCAACAGATACCTGGTTGACAACCAACCACCGGTTAGTGACCCACAGAGGAGGGCTGGTTTAGAAGGGAGAGAAATTATGCATCCCTGTTCCGTTAAGGGACAGAATATTATGACAGTGCCATGACATAAAGACTGCAGGACATTTCAGGTTTATCAAAACGCTACATTTAGTACGCCGGCAGTTCTGGTGGCCACGAATGCGAAAACAGGTAGAAAGATATGTATAGGGCTGTCCAGTTTGTTTGATGGCCAAACCACTGTCAGGTAAATCTTTCGGTTTGTTATAATCCGTGGCTGAACCACATAGATTGTGGGAAGATATTGCCATGGATTTTATAGTCGAGTTGCCTCCTAGCAAAGGACATAATGTCATATGGACGGTCATTGATTTATTCTCCAGCAGGCGCATTTTATACCTTGCAAGGGGCTACCATCTGCGAGACGTTTAGCAAAACTATTTGTACAACACATATACCGTCTTCATGGCGCACCCAAACGGATCATTTCCGATAGGGGTCCCCAATTTACTGCTCGCTTTTGGAAAACATTCTTAAAACAGATTGGAACAGAACAGGGGCTCAGTTCTGCGTTTCATCCAAACACCAACGGGGCAGTCGAAAGGACCAATGCCATGGTGGAGAGATATCTACGGTCCTATGTCTCTTACCAACAAACCGATTGGTATGGGTATTGCTACCCTTTGTGGAATCAGCATATAACAACACTGTGCATAGCAGCACAGGGTACACTCCTTTTCAGGTGGTATCGGGGAAGGATTTCCCAGCCATTCCAGACCTGGACATACAAAGGCAAGGTCCACATAGTCCAACAGAGTAGACAGAGAAAATCAAACAGAGTTGGCCACATATAAAAACCGCATTAGCGAAAGCATCTAAGGCATACAAAACCCAAGCCAATAAAAAGAGACGTGACAACCCACCATTTAGGGTAGGAGAGAAAGTATACCTCTCTACGAAATATATCAAATTACAAATACCTAATAAAAAGTTAGGTCCCAAATACATAGGTCAATTCACCATTGCCAAAATCATAAATCCTGTGACAGTGTCATTAAAGCTACCATCACTACTAAAGAGAGGACATCCAGTATTTCACAGTAGTCTCCTAAAATCAGTGTCTAAGATAAGAGACATAGGAACACGTCCAGGATCCATAACAGGAAATATATATGAAATCGGGAAAATACTCGATTCCAAAATATATCATGGGGGGCTCAGATATTTAGTGCGCTGGAAAGGGTATCCTGATTCGGATGCATCATGAGTAAAAGCAAAAGAAGTGAATGCCCCGCGATTACTAAAACGGTTCCATGAAACATACCCAAAGAAACCAGGCAGGTACATCCCCAGCTGATCATAACTCTTTATGTACTACTCTTTATCTCTACAGGAAGAGACCTGGTGGGGGGGGCGCATGTCGAGTGTCAAACAACCCCTCGACACAATGATCAGAGAAGCATAACCCGGACTGACGGAACACCCTGACATGACAGCTCATACGAACCCATGACGAGAGGGGCCAAGTCTGGGACGAATGGACACGGTGGAGGTGGGGGTAGCGATTTAGGCATGCACAGTGATATCAGGTGGTGGACGGCATGGGGAACATGGGGGGGGGGGGGAATAAGTATCCCATATGCAGCACCTGGTGACGAAGGGAGGAGCGACGACCCGGAAGTCTGTTGCAAGCAATCACAGCTGTCCTAATAATTATAAGCCACTCAGCTGTTCTGAATCCACAAGCCAGGCGGAAGGTGGGGCACTTGAATGTAACTCGATAAAACCAGGCAATCGGTGTGAACGGGCGTCTCTGACTTTGTTTCCGCCTGAGGAACTTCAGCGCTTGCTGTAAACCGCTGCGTAAGCTGTGATTAAACCGGAGTGCTTCAAGACCCTTGCGCGCGTGTGTGTGGCATTTGTCCGGTGTGGCACAGGTGGTTCCAGAGGGGCTGACATATAACCTGGACTCATAACTTAAAGGTTCTAGTCCTGTCTAATTCATGGAAGCCAGCTGAGTGTCTTTGGGCCAGTAACTTCCTCTTAGCCAATGGTCAAAATAGTCTAGCGGGGAAGGTGCTAGACTAGAAATAGAAAGATCTAAGTTCCAATCCTCCCTTAAGCCTAGAATCCAGCTGGGTGGCCTTAGGCCGGAAAAGTTGTCTTGTCACTTTTGTCTGACTCTCTGAGAAGCTAGACAAAACCATCATCACATTACTGATTGATAGCTACACTGTAAGAAAGAACTAGGTGAGCACAGAACAAGTGGCCCTTACATCCAAGAAATAGAGTGCTGAGAAGATCATCAACAACTCTTCTGTTGTCTGGGAACAGCCCTTCTCTAAAATATTTTGTCCTCAGTTCTTGCACCTTCCCATGCTAGGAGCAGGTGAAAAAAACTCAAGTTCTTCATCCCTCTTTTGTTGTTGTTTTAACTGTCCTGTTGTGTTTGACTCTTGGGGACTTCATAGGCAAATCCCAAAGGTGCTTTTTCAGGAGAGAACTGGGTTTTTTTATTTTGGAGACGTTTTGCTTCTCATCCAAGAATGAGAAGCTCTTCTGCTCTGACAGGACAGTGGAGAATGGAAGGATTTATATTCCTTGCAGACAGCTGGTTGTTTGCATCCTTTTAGAGCAGTGGTTTTCAACCTGTGGGTCGGGATCCCTTTGGGGGTCGAGCGACTCTTTCACAGGGGTCGCCTAAGACCATCAGAAAACACATATTTTCAATGGTTTTAGGAATAATTTTATGGTTGGGGGTCACCACAACATGAGGAACTGTATTAAAGGGTTGCGGCATTAGGAAGGTTGAGACCCACTGTTTTAGAGGGTCATTGAAGCACTTGGAGGTTTATCTGTGTCCTCAGGGTCACCTGAGTAGTGTAAATGCTTCCTGCAGTCTGCATATTTTCCTCTGGAAATCCATTCTTACTCCCACACCATTCAAAGGGTGTTCATCCCAAATTGTATAGCTAAATCTCTGTAGAGATTCTCCGTCATCCAGGCCATGGGTGTCCCAAACGTGCTTTTTCAGGAGGCAACTGGATTTGCTTTTTTTCTTTTTCTTTTGAAGATGTTTCGCTTCTCATCCAAGAAGCTTTTTCAGCTCTGACAGGACAGTGGGGAATGGAAGGATTTATATTCCTTGCAGACAGCTGGTAATCTGCACCCTTCTCCATGCTACCTTGTCAAGCACAGCTTCTTTCAGTTGCTGGATGTTCATCTTTATATCAGCTTTGAGGGTATCAAGCCAGCACCTCTTTGCTTTCCCTTTCTTCTTGTTCCATTAACCATTCCTAGCATCATTGACTCCGCCAATGAATTTGCACTCATGACATGTAGTTTTATCAGATGTAGTTTTATGATTTTGGCTTCTACTGAAGTGACTGGCTTTATACAATTCAGCACTTTCTCTGTTGCTTGCTCTGTTGCTTGTCCATGGTATACACAATAATTTACACCAGCACCTTAGTTCAAAAGCATCAGTTTTTCTTTCATCGGCCATTCTTAGTGTCCGTCTCTTACACGCGTAACTCATTATATGGAAGACTATTGCTCTAGTTAGCCTCTTTTGGAGGATTCAAAATAATGGCATTCCTACTTGATAGTTGTGGAGATTAGAAGATGTGCAGTCTTTGCACATTTCTGAGATATGTTTTCTTAATTTGTTTTGGAATGAAACGCAAGTACTGTATTTTTTGAAGTATAAGACGCACTGGAGTATAAGACGCACCTACTTTTTTTAGTGAGGAAAAGAAGAAAAAGAAATCTCTCTCTGCTCTGAGCAATTTTGCCTCCTTGCAGCAAACAGCCTGCTTTACTTTCATTTTCGTTTTCAGCATAGCTTGATTAGCACGAGGAAAAAAAAATCTGCTCCAGCAATTTTTCTCTTTGCAGCAAGCAGCAGAGCCCTGCACAAAACAGCTGAGAGCAAATCAGCTGAGAGTCGGGAGGCTGATCCAATCAACTTGTGCTAGTTAGGCTGTGCTGAATTGAAAGGAGCTGTTTTTTCTTGCTGTTTGCTTGCAAGGAGGTAACTGCTGGGAGGCAGACGCCAAAGGGTGGGGGCCAGTGGGTGGGCGGGGCTACATTTGGTGTATAAGACACACCTAAATTTTCACCCTTTTTTTGGGAGGGAAAAGGTGCATCTTATACTCTGAAAAATACGGTAGTCATTGACTTATGACCACAGTTGGGGCTGGTTGCTAAGCAATAAAGTCATTAAGGAAGTCATCACATAACAGACCTGATTTTATGACCATTTTTACCATGGTTGTTAAGCGAATCATGTCATTAAGTGAATTTGGCTTCCCCAATTGATTTTGCTTGTCAGAAGCTGGTGGGAAGGTGACAAATCATGCTAATGTGACTGCAAGATGCAACCATCATAAATGTGAGTTGCCTGAAAGCACCCAAATTGCAATCACATAATAGCAGAGGTGGTCACTAAACAAACTGTTGTAAATCAGGTTTACCTCTACTAATCTGATTAGAGCAGGAATAACATGGCTATATCAAAAAGCATAAGTGAAAGTGTCCAAATGTGTATTAGTTAAAAAAAAATAGTCCTTTGGTTTTATTTACTGGCTCAGAGCTGCATTTTAATACAAGAAGGGAATGCATCCTTTTTTTTTTCAATACTGTAATTGAAAGTTGTGAGTTTAGCTGTCCCTTTTATGCACGTCTGATCACTAGACAATTGTGTTTGGGGAGACCCAGAGCAGAAAAACAGGTTGCTGTAATGCTATTTGTTCTTAATATTCTTATTTCCTGCAGCACTCATGGTGGTGTTTACATACAGGATGACAGATTATCCGTCTCTTCTCCTGTGTTAATGTGGATCAAGGTAAGAATTAATCTTTTGTTCTTATGGCCAGTGCTTTTTGAATATGTCATTTTGCGGATTTGCTTAGATTTAGGCAATAAAAACCTACCAGATTCTTATTTTGCTGGCAAGGAAGAGAAAACCACTGTGGTATGTAGCTATTTCTTTTTATTTGGGAAAACCATGAAACTGTGGATTTTCAATTTGGATTTTTTTTTCTTCTCTAAAAGAGCCAAATATGTATCTGCTCCTTTGAAGCCAAGAGGCTGGCATTGGTCCTGTACGGAATACAGTTTAATCCAGATGTCAACCATGAGAATTGAGAAAGAATTTAAACTGGTTTCCTAAGAGAGTTATTTCAAGCAGAAAACTTTATGCCGAGACCTTGTTTATGTTTTGAGGCAGGATTTGTAAAAGTAGAGACGAAGGCATGGCTATTATATTCTGATCTTGGCTAAAAATCCACTTTCAGCCTCAAGATCTGACACATCTAATAGGTAGTCCTAAATCTATAACTGCAATAGGGGTAAGAAAAATGCACTTCTAAAAGTTATCGTCATTAAGTGAGGCTTCACCTAACCACAATAGATTTTATAACTGTGGTCTTTAAGTGAATCACCATGGACATTAAGTGAGATTATGTGACCGTGAATGTGACTTTGTCAGCTTCCCCACTGATTTTGCATGACAGAAGCCCTCTGGAAGGTTGCAAATGGTTGATCACATAACCGCGAGGACGTTGCAACGGTTGTAAGTGTGAAAAATGGTCGTATGCTACATTTTTTTAGCACAATTGTGACTTTTAATAGATAATAGAATAGAATTCTTTTGGCCAAGTGTGATTGGACACACAAGGAATTTGTCTTGGTGCGTACGCTCTCAGTATACATAAAAGAAAAGATACATTCATCAAGAATCATAAGGTACAACACTTAATGATACTCATAGGGAAACAGTCAATATAAATCTTTTTTTTTAATATAAAGTTTTATTTTAGTTAAAAATAAAAAACAACATAAAAATATCATCCTTACAAACAATTACAGACAGCATCTCAATTGGTTAAAATCATTTTGTGCTTACAATTTTCCAAATCTCATCATACAACAATTATTCTTTACTCGAACAGAAGATAGATATTTAAACATTTCATCGTGATTTCATTTCATATGTACTATCTCATCTCCATACTTTATTGTCAAACCATTGATAGAATATCTCCCATATTAAATAATATTGTTTATCTTCCTGTTCTCTTATTTCAAATGTCAATCTACTCATTTCAGCACAGTCCAACATTTTTTAAATAATTTCTTCATCGGTGATTATCTTCTCCTTTCCAATTTTTTGCAAATACAATTCTAGCCGCTGTTAAAATGTTTACAATTAAATATTGTAGTTCTTTATTAAATGTCTCTGGTAAGATCCCTAATAAAAATATCTCTGAACATTCTGGCTATTCTCGTTGGGGGTAAATGCTACCTGTAAAACATCTTATACAAGTTCTCTTTATACGCTGTAGACATTATCATTTTATAGTTATGTGACCACAGTTTTTGCCATTTCTCTAAATTAATACCATAACCAAAATTTTCCCCCACGCTATCATTGATTCTTTAACTTGTTCTTCTTCCAATTTTACTTCTAGTAAATATCCATATAACTTTTTAATTACATGGTCATCAGAACCCATTAATATCTTGTCTAAACTAGTCAAAGAACTATAAAAACCTTCTTGTTTGAGATCTTCTCAATATCTGGAAAATATTTGCATATATGAAAACCAATCCATTTTAAATCCCTGATCTTCTAAATCTTGTTTCAATTTAAGTTCATCCTTTTCATCCAATAATTCAGTATATCTGACAATTTGTTCCCCCTTAAATACCATTGGATAAGAAAAAGCTTCAATTGTAGATACCCAGACTAGAATCTTCAAATAATGATATTTTTTGATCCTCTCCCAAGTCAAAAACAAAGCTTCACGTATCTGATGTCTTCTAAAATACCCCTGAATTTTAGTTCCTTTATACCATAAAAAAGCATGCCACCCCATCAACAAATCATGTCCCTCTAAATTCAATAATCTAGTGTTTTTCAATGTTACCCATTCTTTAATTCACATTAAACAAACCACATGGTAATATAATTTAAAATTCGGTAAACCAAAAACACCTCTCATCCTAGCATCTTGTAATAGCTTAAGTTTTATTCTTGCCTTCTTTCCCTGCCAAATATATTTCAAAACCATTTTATTTAAATCTGCAAAGAATTCCTTACCCAGCTTTATTAGAATTGTCTGAAAAAGGTATAAAATTCTAGATAAGATATTCATCTTGATATTAAAATTTAAGGAGAAAGAAGTGGTGGTCTTGAAACAAATACCAAGAAAAGTGAGAGATATGAGAAAAGAGTATAAATTTCTGACCAAGATACTAATCCAAAAGGGGGTTAATTTTAGATGGCTGATACCAGAAAGATTGATCTTAACATGGCAGCTTCAAAGATACAGGTTAGATACAATTGACAAAGCGAGAGCATTTTATGAAGAATTTTTAAAGGAAAAGGAAGTGGCAATGGAAACAGAAACACAAGCTGCAGTGGTGTCTATAAAACCCATACAAGAGGAAATGGCAATGATTGAAACGGAAGGTGCTGTTGGTGGGACTGTGGAATTCAAAGAACAACGGGAAGTAAGATCTACTAGAGCAATAAAACCTACATATAAAATATGAATATGGATGCAACAAAATTAATTTCAATAAATATAAATGGACTTAATTCGGCTGTGAAAAGAAGAAAGGTTTTTCATAAATTAGAGAAGCTAAAATTTGACATAATTTGTTTATAAGAAGTTCATATTAAAAAGCAACATGAACAATTATTGGTACAACCTAAACTTGGAAGAATCATTATCGCAAAGCAAAAAGAGAGGCATTGTTCTATACATTAAAAACTCAATAAATGCGGAACAAATATATACAGATTTGGAGGGTAGAATTTTGATGGTGGAAATAAGTGATAATAATATGAAAATACTACTAGTTGCAATATATGCGCCAAATAATAATCAAAGTGATTTTTATCGAAACCTACATATGAAAATAATTGAAATGGACTATGACAATATATGTATGATGAGAGATTTTAATGGACTAGTAGATGAAAAATTGGATTATAAAACACCAAAAACAGGAAGACAAAATAGAAAGACACTGCTGAATTCTTTTTTTAAAATGATAGAGGAAACAAACCTGAAATATATATGGAGAGTTAGAAATGGGAAGAATAGACAATATACTTTCTACTCAAACAGGCATTCATCTTGGTCCAGGTTAGATATGATATGGACAACAATGGATTTGACTTTGAAAATAGAGCAGGTGGAAATAGAAACTAATCTATGGGCTGATCATAATCCAGTGATAGTAACTTGGAAAGGCCAAAAAAGGAAAGCTAGATGGACTTTGAATAATACAATTTTAAAAGAAAAAGATTTTATACAGAAAATGCAAAGAGAGCTGGAGGTTTTTTTAAAGGAGAATAAAAAGGAAGATACATCAATACAAAATCGCTGGGATACAATGAAGGCTTATGCTAGAGGCTTAATAATAGATTATACCAGTAATGGCTAACCTTTTTGCTGTTGCGTGCCAAAAGCGGGGGGAGCGGGGAGCGAACCCGGGTGCGTGTGCCCACATCCATAATTCAATGCGCCCTGCCCTCATGCGCATATGCACGTGACACCCCCCCACACACTTCCCCCTGCTTTTGGCATGCGATGGCACAGTGGGCCCTGTAGGCCCATTTTTCCCCCTCCCCAGGCTCCAGAGGCTTTCTAGGAGCCTGGGGAGGGCAAAAACAGCCTTCCCCATCCCCCCCAGAGGCCTTCCGGAAGCCGGAAACAGCCAGTTTCCCAACTTCTGGTGGGACCAGAAGGCCTGAAAATCAGTTGGCTGGTGCATGCATGCGCACTGGAGCTCAGCTAGGGCAACACTCACGTGCCCACCAATATGGCTCCGCGTGCCACCTGTGGCACCCGTGCCATAGGTTCGCCATCACGGGATTATACAAAGAAAAGAAATGTGAAGAAAAGACATACTTTTACAATATTAAAGGATTAATATAAGAGATTTGAAAAGGAACTCCAGAAAGATTCACATAAGAAAGATGTAAAAATGAAAATGGACATGTTGAAACACAAAATGGACTTATTGGAGAAGGAAGAGCTAGCCCAAAAAATAAGAGGTGCCAAATAGAACTATTTTGAAAATGCGAATAAACCAGGAAGATGACTAGCATATAAACTGAAAAAAGAAAGGGAATAAAAAAAAAACACACAATTGATTGATGATCAAGGACAAAGTAAATTTGGAAATAAAGAGATGGGAAAAATAATACAAGAATATTATAGGCAACTTTATAAAAGAGAGTTGGTTGAAGATAGGAAAGTTAAAAAATAGCTACAGAATGCAAAATTACCTTTGATTCCCAAGGACATTGAAGAAATGCTAGATGGGCGTATAATGATGATGGAATTAACAGAAGCACTTAAGAAACAAAAAAATGGAAAGACACCAGGACCAGATGGTTTTCCTGTTGAATACTATAGGACACTACAAGAATCTCTATGCCTTCCACTTCACAAAGAAGACACAGACCCACAACAAATTAAAAACTATAGGCCTATATCCCTGCTAAACTCGGATTATAAAATTTTTGCCTCAACATTGGCAGAAAGACTTAAGAGATACTTAAACAATTTCATACATCAGATCAAAATGGATTTCTTCCAAAAAGACAAATTAGAGACAATATAAGAATAATTTTAAACACTCTAGAACCGTGATGGCGAACCTATGGCACGGGTGCCACAAGTGGCACGCGGAGCCATATTGGTGGGCACGCGAGTGTTGCCCTAGCCAACTGATTTTCAGGCCTTCCGGTCCCACCGGAAGTCGGTGTTTCCCACCGGAAGTTTGCTGTTTCCGGCCTCCGGAAGGTCTCCGGGGGCATGGGGAAGGCTGTTTTTGCCCTCCCCAGGCTCCTAGAAAGCCTCTGGAGCCTGGGGAGGGGGAAAAACGGGCCTACAGGCCCCAGTGTGCCATCGCGTGCCAAAAGCAGGGGGAAGAGTGTGAGGGGGTCATGTGCGCATGCATGGGACGGCGGGGCGCATTGAATTATGGATGTGGGCACCCGCACCCGTGACCCCCCCCCGCTCCCCCCGCTTTTGGCACACGACAGCAAAAAGGTTAGCCATCACTGCTCTAGAATATTATGAAGCGCATCCTGAAAAGTAAATGGCGTTGATATTTCTAGATGCACAAAAAGCATTTGACAACGTGAATTGGCGATTTATGACGCCACAAATGGAAGAGATGGGCTTTGGTAGGAAATTTATTCAGGCAATTGAAGCTATATACCCTAAACAGACGGCAAAGGTAATGATTAATGGAGAATTGACTGATTCTATTGAAATAGAAAAAGGTACTCGACAAGGATGCCCATTATCCCTATTGCTGTTTATATTGACTTTGGAAGTGCTGAATAGAAATGTCAGAGAAGAAAAAGAGATAAAAGGAATGAAAATTAGAAAAAAAGAATATAAATTACAAGCCTTTGCTGATGACCTGGTCTTTATTATTGAAGAACCATTAACATCAATAAATAAACTGACAGAAAAAAATAGGAGAATTTGGGGAAGTTGCTGGTTTGAAAATTAATAAAGAAAAGACGAAGATAATGACTAAAATATGTTAAAAAAACAAAAACAAGAATTGATGGAGATTTCAAAGATGCAGGTCACAAATGTAAAGTATTTGGGGATTCAACTGACAACAAGATGTAGTTCTCTTAAAGAAAATAATTACAATAAGCTTAAGCAACAGATAGGACAAGACTTGGTGAAATGGGGAAATTTGCAGTTATCTTTGATTGGTAGAATTGCAACAGTCAATATAAATCTTAAGGATACCAGCAACAAGGTTACAGTCATATAGTCATAAGTGGGAGGAGATGGGTGATAGGTAATTGTTGCTAAACAAGAGGTCCTAAGTCAAGGACTACCTGTATCCTGCCTGATAAATATTAATTAGTCTAGGAAACCCAAACTAAATGACAAATTGTATTAATTGGGATTCTCGAGTTAGATTCTGATGCAGCTAGAACAAGATCAGTCAGTGGTAGCTCTTCAACAAAGAATAATTCCTTCTTTGGGGTATAACATATTTCACTTTAAACCAACATTAACATCTGATTCAAGCAATACATTTTTGTTTGCACATTGTACACTTTACACTGTTATGGTTTAACATCTTATCACTAGAATAGAATTCAGCTATTTTCTTGGAGATTTAAGTGAACTGAACTTATATGGGCAGCCCTTGATTTACAATCAATCATTTAGTGATTGTTCGGAGTAGAAAAAATGACTAATGACCAGTTTTCACATGACTAAAGGATCAAAATTGGGGTGCTTGACAATTGTCATGCATTTATGACCATTACACTGTCCTGGGGCCATGTGATTATGGGTTGCGGTCTCCAACTTGCTTCCAAGAAGCGAAGTTGGTGTGTGTGTGTGTGTGTGAGGAAGCCAGATTCACTTAACAGGCACAACTCACTTAACAACTGTCTAAAGACTCTTCAGTCTGAACTAAATGTTCAGTAAATGACTTGACTTCTTACTTGGAGCACCAGCTGTTTCAAAAAGGACAGTGCAGTAACACATGGTCAGCTGTTTTGATGTCTTCATACAAACATGGGTAAAGCTTCTTGGGTTTGTGGTACTACAAGTACCCTAATCCCCAACTGTACTAGTACAGGTAATCCTCAATTTACAACAATTCATTTAGTAATCATTCAATGTGGCAATGGCACTGAAAAAAATGACTTAAACTGTTTTTCAACCTACCATGGTTGTAGCATTTCCATGATCCAGATTCAGATGCTTGGCAACTGACTCGTATGTATGATGATTGCAGTGTCCTAGGGTCATGTGATCCCCTTTTGGGTAATCTCCTGACAGGCAACATCAATGGGGGTGGGGGTGGGGGGTGGAGTCAGATTTACTTAACAACTGAGTTGCTAATTTAACAACTGCAGTGATACACATTAACATCTGTGTCAAGAAAGGTTGTAAAATGGGGCCAAACTCACTTAGCAACTGTCTCACTTAACAACAGAAATTTTGGTTTCAATTGTGGTTGTAAGTTGAGGACTACCTGCGTTTTTCTTCCAGCACTACAGATTGTAGGACATCTGTGTAAGCACGATAGCTCATCCCTTAGTGAACCAAAGCTTCTGGTTTTCCTGCCATTTTGAGTCTAACTTAACCAGAAGATCTGGACAAACACACGGTCACAAAGATTTATGTTTGTCCTGCTGAGTGAATAGTTCGATATTCGCGATATTCATAGTTCGATAGGCCTGCGCCAGAAATTGTTGCTAATACAAGGGAACTCCAATGCATTAAGATATTATGACCCGTGGTGGCGCAGTGATTGGAATGCAGTCTTGCAGGTTAATTCTTTGACAGTTAGATTGTAACCAGGCTCAAGGTTGTGTTGTGGCTCTGACCCCCGAACCCATCGTATTGGAGGAAGAAGGCTCTGAACATGAAGGAGAGGAGCCGGCCAGGCCTCCCTCCCCCAGCCCCTCCTCTCTGACAATTCCTCAGGTGTCGGCCGAAGGAGAGGAGATTGGCCAGGAGCCAGGTGTCTCCGATCGGTCGGAGAGTGATGAGGGAGACAAGTTGTGGCTGGACCCACGTCAGCGTCGGCGTGCTAAACGATCACAGCAGAGGAGAAGGCATGCCAGGGATTAAGCTGAGTCACTGGACCACACCCCATAGGCTATATAAAGGAGGGAGGTGGCCGTTTAGATTCTGTGACGGACAAAGTTAATTCTTGCAAGCTTCTTTGGTGCAAAGCCTCAGTCTGCTGAAGGATTGTGAATTGGACTGTTTTTTCCCAGCCGGTGTGTATTGCATTTGTTATCTGGTGGAGAAACACCCCCCTTCTTGTTATAGTAAAGAACTTGGCAGCCGGTTCCCATAGAGCTGTCAAGCCTCTGATAACGGAACGCTTGTGTGTGCCAATTATTTAACTCTTGACTGTCTGTGTGGGTTTGTGCGTGTGGAGGACGGGGACAGAACAGACACTCAGCCTTCCATCCTTGTGAGGTCTCTAAAATGAGGATGCAGATTGTTGGGGGAAATAGGCTGACTCTGTAAACCACTTAGAGAGGGCTGTAAAAGCCCTCTGAAGCCGTATATAAGTCTAAGTGCTATTGCTATTGCTATATTCCTCCCAGGGGTGAAATCCAAAATTTTCCCCTATCGGTTCTGTGGGTGTGGCTTGGTGGGTGTGGCAGGGGAAGGATATTGCAAAATCTCCATTCCCACCCCACTCTGGGGCCAGCCAGAGGTGGTATTTGCCGGTTTTCTGAACTACTCAAAATTTCCGCTGCCGGTTCTACAGAACTTGCTAGAACCTGCTGGATTTCAGCCCCGATTCCTCCACTCCCGAATGCCCCTGCTTGCTATGGGAACTTTGTAAGCTGCTTTTTCTTTGCAATTGGCAGAAAGCTACTCACAGGAAGGCTGTCTGTGAAATATCTCCCCTCCGTGGATGGTGTGTCTGGAGGAATGGCATTTTTCTTCTTAATAAGAGCTGCCATAGATTCCAATAATTGGCTGCTCTGCACTATCTGTGTCATTAGATGATTCAGCTACTTAGTTCAGCATTATTAAAACTGGGTTATGCAAGGCACTATTATGTTTGCCAGACAATCTATAATTTGTTTGTTTACTATCTCTCAATGTTCTTGAGATTTCCTTTGATGATGCAGTTTTTTCCCCCGCTTCTTTAAATAGTTGCATTTTTATACCATCATTTGACCTAGCAGATGTGATCATTCAAACATGATGCCAAGGTTGTGCCCTGGCTGATATGCAATTTTCACATAATTGCATCGTCTCCCCCATTTTTATTTGTATTTAATTTAATTCTTATTATCGTATTTGTATTTAATTCTTATCAAAGCTTTATTGGTCTTTCTCAAGTTTTAATCATAAACAATGTTCCCCCCCTTTTTTTTAAAGAAAAAGGAAGATAAACCATTCTGCTTTCCATCTGGATGATGACACCCTGTTTCTTGTCCAGTTGATACTTTAATTCTTGGAGGATTTTTTTTCTTCTTTTTTTGAGAGGAACAGACAGAAATTTCTCCCAAGGTTCATTTGTTAAGCAAGTTTTGCCCCGTTTTACAACCTTTCTTGCTACAGTTGTTAAGTGAGTCACTGTGGTTGTTAAGTCACTTAACCAACATTTCCAATTTTCCTCTTGGCTTCCCACAAGCAAAGTCGATGGAGAATCTGGCAGAGAAGGTCATACATTGCAGGTAGTCCTCGACTTACAACAGTTCACTTAGTGATTGTTCTAAGTTACAACGGCACTGAAAAAAGGGATGTGACTGTTTTTCACACTTATGACCATTGTGTTCTGCCCCAGCTACGGATCCCAAAAAATACAGCACACACAAAGTTTGTACAAAACTTAATTTACTAAAATAATTCAACACCATGGCATTGTCACTGAACAAGTGGTCATTAAATGAGGACAATCTGTACAGGTAGTCCTCAACTTACGACCACAACTGAGCCCAAAATTTATGTTGCTAAGTAAGAAATTTGTTGATTGAGTTTTGCTCTGCTTTACGACTGATTTGAGTTTCTTGCCCATTTTCTAAGTGAATCACTGTAATTGTTAAATTAATAAAACCATTGTTAAGAGAATCTGGCTTCCCCATAGACTTTGCTTGTCAGAAGGTCGCAGAAGGTGATCACATGACCCTGGGACACTGCAAGCGTCATAAATATGAAACAGTTGCCAAGCATTTGGATTTTGATTATGTGACCATGGGGGTGCCGCAGTGTGAAACATGGTCTTAAGTCACTTTTTTTCGGTGCCGTTCTAATTTTGAATGGTCACTAAATGAACTGTTGTGAATTGAGAATCACCTCAATTACATTCCTTTCTATCTCCTTTATAGGTTAAAATAGCTTCCTTATCTCCTCTCTTTGAAATGAAAGTATTTCAAATAAAGGTGAAACTCACAATCACTGTGAGCATTGGTACAAATGCAAGGACAAAAAAAGAAAGAAAGCGGTAGAGAAGCATTTTCTGATGTGCTTCTCTCTATCCTCTTTCACCGCAAAATACCGTATTTTTCAGAGTATAAGACGCACCTACCTTTTTTGGTGAGGAAAAGAAGAAAAAGAAATCTTCCTCTGCCTCTGAGCAATTTTGCCTCCTAACAGCAAACAGCTTGCTTTAATTTCATTTTCGTTTTCAGCATAGCTTGATTAGCACAAGGAGAAAAAAAAATCTGCTCCAGCAATTTACCTCTTTGCAGCAAGCAGCAGAGGCCTGCGCAAAACAGCTGAGAGTCAGGAGGCCGATCCAATCAACTTGTGCTAATTAGGCTATGCTGAAGCTGAAAGGAGCTGTTTTTTCTTTCTGTTTTCTTGCAAGGAGGTAAACTGCTGGGAGGCAGAGGCCAAAGGGTGGGGGCCAGTGGGTGGGCGGGGCTACATTCAGCGTATAAGATGCACCTAAAATTTCACCCCCTTTTAGGGGGAAAAATGGTGCGTCGTATACTCCTAAAAATATGGTAAATAAAAATATACGTTCACCCCTTGGCTCTACCAGTGCAAATCCATCTCGCTGATTTGAGGCTGGCCGCACTCAGTGTTGTCCGACGGATGGTTGAATTCTGGCCATGGGCCTTCATAAGTCTGCACAACTGAAAGGTACAGATGTTAGGATGGTTACTTTTCTCCGCAAAGGCTTGCTTTCAAAAGTTGTGGGTGTGGCTGTGGGAACGAGTTTTACCCTGGCATTTAACCATAGCGTTGCCATCTTGCTTGGCATCCTGCTCACTCAGCCAGATCCAGACTTCCAGAAAACTGGTTCTGCTTTCAGGTGAGCAAAAGCTGGGGAAGGACAAGGAGGGATTGGTCTCATACAGGTAGTTCTCATTTAGTGACTGTTCAGAGTTACAGGGGCACTGAAGAAAGTGATTTACGGCTGTTTTTCACACTTACAACCTTTGTGGCATCCCCATGGCCGTGCGATCAAATTTCTGACGCTTGGCAAATGACTCATATTTATGACTGTGGCAGTGTGTGTGTATGTTCCCCCCTCCCGGATGATGTGATCCCCTTTTGTGAACTTTTGACAAGCAAAGTCCATCGGGAAGCCAGATTCACTGAATGACCATGTTACTAAACAACTGCAGTGGTTCACTTTAACAAGTCTGACAAGAATTGGGGTAAAATTCACTTAGCAAATATCTCACTTAGCGACAGAAATTTTGGGCTCAATTGTGGTCGTAAGTCAAGGACTACCTGTATTTATAGAAAGAGAAGAGCTATTTTGTCCACCCAGTGGTGAGTTCCTCCCGGTTCTGCCCGGTTCCGCCTGGTTCCGCCGAGCCGGTAGCGGTGACGATATAATGTCACCGAACTGGTTCTGCCCCCCTCCCCTCCCCCCCGCATCTCCCCCCGCATTATTCTTACCTTTTATTTGGCCCCACCCCCAATCTATTGCTGCCTCCTGAGTCCCAGCTGATCGGCTAGAAGGAAAAAAACTGTTTAAACTCTTGCCCTGGGTCTTCAAAGGGCTGATTAGTGTTAAAAGGCAGTGTGGTAGACAGATGCCTGCAAAAATAAATGGGTAGACCAGTGCTTCCAAAAATAAATGGGTAGATCGGTACAGCTCTGCAAGCAGTTAAAAGCCTAGTAGACCAGTACCTCTGCTAAATCCTAAAGAGTTGTCACATGATCATCAAGCCACGCCCATAAAATAAGCCACGCCCATAGAACCGGTAGTAAAAAAATTTAGAACCCACCCCTATGTCCACCCTTCTGTGATGAAACAATATGGCCGACTGGGCCTATCTATCTAGGTCAAGACCGTCTTATCTTAACCTAGATAGTAGGATCCTGGGGCTGTTTGAGGATAAAGTTACTTCTCTCTCCCCCCCAGCGCTGGCTGATTTATTTCAGTGTTTATTTGTTCAAGTTACAAGCTGTTTTAGCCCAAGTGATTATGCACTATTCGAGCCAATAGAGCAAGGAGACAAAATGAGTCCAAGATCAAGAAAATCCCCGAGATCTATTGCTATATTAGGGAAGCTATTGCTATATTAGGAAAGACAACACTAAGAACAATATTGCAATATCAGAGTGGATTGCAAAGTGTCCTGTCCTGGGGCTAATGCTAGAACTTCTGTCTTGTTCTGCATGGCCATAAATTTGGGATTGTGTAGTCCTGGGATGTCAAACAACTTTAAGACTTCTCGACTTCAAGTCAAAGAATGAGAGGATGGGAAATTTTGGCTGTTGAAAACCACAAGTCTTAAAAGTGGCCAGGTTTGGAAGGAAGGAAAGGAGGGAGGGAGGGAGGGAAACGAGAAGGAGAGAGGGAGGGAGGGAAGAGAAAGAGAGGGAGGGAGGGAAGAAGAAGGAAGGAAGGGGGAGGGAGGAAGAAGGGAGGGAGGGAGGGAGGAAGAGAAGCAAGAGGAAGAGGAAGAGAGGGAGTAAGAAGGAAGGAAGGGAAGGAAGAGGAAGAAGAGGAGGAAGGGCGGGAGGAAGAAGGGAGGAAGGGAGGGAAGGAAGGAAGGAAGAGGGAGAGAGGAAGAAGGAAGGAAGGAAGGAAGAGGAGGGAGGAAGGGAAGGAAGAGGAGGGAGAGAGGAAGGAAGGAAGAAGGAAGAGAAGGAAGCAAGAGAAGAGAAGGAGGGAGAGGGAGGGAGGGAGGAAGAAGGTAGGAAGGGAACAGGAGAAAGGAAAGAAGGGAAGGAAGAGAATGAGGAAGGGAGGGAAGGGAGGAAGAAAGAAAAAGGAGGAGGCAGGCAGGTAGGCAGGTGAGTCTTTTGGGGTGGATGCTATCTCCCAGGGAAGATCTGGTCACCACCAGGGCATGTCTCCAAGGTCCCAGAAGATAACACGACTGCCGTGATGGGACCTGGAGGATACCTGCTCTGCTAGAGCTAATAGTATGAAAAAGCAACAAGGAAGAGATTCGGTTCCACAGACAGCCTGGTTCTGAACCGCGAAAGGGCATTCCTGATGATGGTCTTGAAATGTCCTCAGAAGTCAATTGGCAACCGGTACAACTCATAGAACAGAGAAGTTACCCAGGAGTTTGCACAACTGCAGTTCCCCATCCTGGGTCTTGCGTGGGGTATGTGTGGGTGTGTTTGTTATGAAAAATAATCGTGATGCGTGGGGAAAAGGGGCAGAGCTTCAGTGGCATGCTTGAGACCAACATGTCGATTTTTTTCTAAAAGGTCTTCATGGGTGCACCTGGCATCTCTTTTCTGTTTATTCCTGAGACATGTGAGATTTTCAAATTTCCAAGAATACTGAAATTGCTCTGCAATGTTTCTTCTTTTTCTAGGCCCTGGATCTGATTTTGGAAAAGATGAAGTCTGCAGGCTTTAATTTCTCCACTGTAAAGGCTTTGTCTGGAGCTGGACAGGTTGGTTAAAAGGAGGGTGGTGATGATGGACAACAGATGCTTTGGGCTCAGAGTGTTTCCAGTTTAAATCCCTCCTCCTTCCCTCCCATCTTCCTTCCTCCCTCCCTCCCTCCTCCCTCCCTTCCATGTTCCTCCCTCCCTCCCTCCCCTCCATCTTCCTTCCTTTCTTTCTTCTTCCTTCCTCCCTCCCCCATCTTCCTTCCTTCCTCCCTCCCTCCCTCCCATCTTCCTTCCATCCATCCATCCATCCATCCTTCCTTCCTTCCTTCCTTCCCTTCCTCCCTTCCATCTTCCTTCTTTCCTCCCTCCCTTCCATCTTCCTTCTTTCCTCCCTCCCTTCCATCTTCCTTCTTTCCTCCCTCCCTTCCATCTTCCTTCCT
>WNWU01013384.1:531379-548150 GCA_012654045.1 Ptyas mucosa | reverse complement strand
CCTTGGGGATTTTAAGATGTGTGGACATCAACTACCAGAATTCTGCAGTCCGCATGGAAGTTCCCAGCAATTCTGGGAGTTGAAGTCCATATGCCTTAAAGTCCCCAAGGTTGAACAACACTGCTCAACTCACTAGAGTAGGGAAGAGGTGTAGGATCAGGATCTTCATCCTGGCCTTTAAACCTTCTAGAAGTTCATATGAAACAAACTGATGGATAAGGAAACTGAAAGAGGGCAGGATCGAATTGGTCATGATTAGGGTGGGGGTGAGAATGGGAGGAATCTGGGAGACAAACCATTTCTACTTCCCCCAGATTCCATCCGGGGCTTTCAAAGTGTCCTGCTGAAGTTCAGTCAATGGAGGGCTTTGTATGGCCTGAGAGGTCCCATCTTGTAGTGGTATATGTGAATGACCTTGAGCAGGGGTCTCCAAACATGGCCACTTCAAGAGTTGTGACGTTCAACTCCCAGAGATCCTCAGCCAGCATGAGGCCCACAAGTCTTTTAAGTGGCCACGTTTGGAGACTCTTGACCTTGAGAGAGAGCAGGAGGAGAAGACACAGCCTTGGCCTAGAAAACAGTCTGATTGTTCTGACGTAGGCTTCCTGAGTCAGTAAAACACACAAGTAGTCCCAAAACCCTCTTTTACTTTAACAGCTGTGAATTCTGTTCAGTCACAGATGAGTCCCAAATAGTTGTAAAGTATCCTTCGTGATAAGGCTGATAACCACCCACTTGACATGCTGCCAAAGACCTAATTGGCAAAGCCACACGGAGTCCAGAATCAAACGGAGCTTCAGACTTTAAACTGCACAGAATTAACAACGTTGCTTCCTGCAAAGACCCACATGCCTTTGCTCCTCTTTTAAGTCTTATGGGAGGAGCCAATCATCTCCCAGCCCTACTCCTGAGTCGTCCCTTTTGTTTTTAACTATTCTTGCCTTCTGGTAGCTCTGTGCATGCGCGCACTGGGAACAGGCTCCCCCTGTTCCTCTGCCTCGCTGAAGTCTGACTCTGGAGGTTCCGGAGGCGGCACATACCTCCCAGATGGCCCCTTCTCTGCCTCGGACGCAGAGCCCTTGTCCGAGCCTTCCCCAGACTCCAGGACTGGCCCATGTTCCTCCACAGCCTCCTCACTGTCTGACTCTGCTGCCAGCTCTGCAGGCTGCTGGCGGACCACAACACTGTTAATCAAAATCTGAGTTCGAACGACGGGTGGTGGTGGAAAAAACATTCAACCAAAGGAGGCATGCAAGATTTGACATCAGCCTTTTGAGGTAGTCCTGATAAGAAGCATCAATCATAGTACTAACTTTATTTTTATAATAATTACAGATTATTAATTATTACAGATTATAATAATCTTTATAATAAGATTACAATAACAGAATCTTGCAAGTCTGAAAGTATCTCCCCCCCCTCCACCTAAAAACTATGGAGGATCCCTTCTGAGATCCCATCTCCACCCTACCCCCCCCACCCCCCGGGACTTAAATGTCATTTAATAGCCATTGTTAGGCAGCAACTCTTCCTCCCGTCTCCCAAAATAATTTGCACACAGTATTCCAGATATGAACACATTCTTTTTGCACATTCCACCTCTAATATGAATGAATCATTCCTGAAATTTTTTGAAATCTTGCCTAAATGTCTAGAAAGATTACTTAGCATGATTTAGTGTTTCTGAAATACATATTATGAGGAAATACATTTTTCAGTTACCTTTTTAAACTCCAGATAAGTTAAACATTCACCTGTCAATGCATTATCATCTGTTTTATGCCTGTTGCATCTGAATAGCAACTGCTGTTATGCCTTTAATAAATTAAAATATCCAGGGTGCAATGCCCTGAACTCATTATGCTGAGTTAATTATTATTGACTCCATTTACAATTTGTGTTCCTAAATATTGGTAGCCTGTCCTTTCTCAGCGTTTTACAGGAAACCAGATAGCGAAGATTTACAGCCGGGATCCTGAAGTCTATTCACAAACCGAGGTTTGCTAATCTTCTGCTCGTTTATTGGGAATCATAACTAATTTAGGTTTTATTATGGTTTGCAAGGGGAACTTATCACAGTGCTTGTACAAATTACATTAGCATAAATATGGTAACAAAAAGCCCCTCATTAAAGAGAAAAGAGATCTATCAAAGAAGGTTCAGTAAAAGCGACTGCTGATACAGCATCACATTAATCTGAATGCTTAATATTAGCTATTTTGTTAACGGAGGGCGTGCTCTCATGCCAGAAATGCAATTCTAGATATGATTCCTTCTCCTATAGAAAATGGGGGAGATTAGAGATGGGGATTATTAACTGATGAATTTATCTCCCCCCCCTCTTTTTTTTTTAAAAAAAAGTTTAATTATCTTTTGCAATGCAATTCCAAAATGCATTGCAAACAAGAAAAAGCATTCCTTCCTTTCTGCATTGCCTTTTGATCAAGGGTGACTTTCAAAATGTACCCGGTCTGGGGGGTGGGGGGTGGGGGGGGTGTTCACAGAGAGTAGGGAATAGGTGCAAATGACAAAAAATGATCCAAACACCACTCCTTTTGTAACTTGAGTCACGATACTGCATGCTGGTATCTTAAGAGCTGAGCCTGTATTATTTTATTTTATTAATTTATTAAATGTGCATGTGTGACGGAATGTAGTAGGCTGGATTTCCAGGAAGAAGAATATTCCATTCCAGATAGTTCATGTTAGAGAAAGAGGGTGAATAGAGCCTTTCCCTAATAATCCTTAGAACTGGGGTCCCGAACACTCAGCCACCGACCAGTACTGGTTCATGGCTTGTTAGAAACTGCACTGCACAGCTGGAGGTGAGTGGGTGGGCGACCGAGTGAGTGAAGCGATATATGATAGCCATTCCCCAGAGCTAGCATCACTACCTCAGCGCCACTTCATCAGGCTTTAGATTCTCATAGAAGTGCGAACCCTACTGTAAAGTCTGAATGTGAGGCATCAAAATTGCCCGTCCCCCCTCCCGCCCCCTTCCCTGGTCCGTGGAAAAATTGCCTTTCACGAAACCAGTCCCTGGTGCCAAATGTTT
The DNA here is from genome assembly GCA_012654045.1 of Ptyas mucosa. Lineage (NCBI taxonomy): Eukaryota > Metazoa > Chordata > Lepidosauria > Squamata > Colubridae > Ptyas > Ptyas mucosa. The sequence goes on along the minus strand of WNWU01013384.1, from coordinate 545,095 downwards.
TGGGGACTCCTACTTTAGAGTACATGGTAAATGCAGAGAATAGAGCGCAAGATGGATGACAGCCCCAAAAGCCAAGATTGACATGTGATGATTTTTCTGAGATGCGTTCTTCATTGTTTCCACAGCTATAGGGCAGAATCTCCAACTCTCCTGACCTTCCTCTAGAGCTTAAAGATTGGCTCTACTAGTTGGCTTGGAGCTTCAGTGAGGGGGCTTCACATTGGGGGTGGTTGGCAGACTAATAACAGATACCCTCTCCCACTTGCTCATCCTATTCCCTCCCTCCTCGTCTTTTAATTAGGGTTGTATATTTATCTTTTTATTACATAGGGTTAGAGTTAGGGTAGTTCCTATTGTATATTTGTAAGACTTTATCTTTTTAATATTGTAAACCACCCAGAGTTATCTTGGGGTAAGATGGGTGCTCAATAAATTTAATAAATAGATAATAATAATAATAATAATAATAATAATAATAATAATTTAATTTGTATCCCGCCCTTCTCCCAGAAGGGACTCAGGGCGGTGGACAGCCAGAATTAAAATACATACAATACAAAAATTAAGATAAATTAAAAGATATTAAATCGCTCGGCCTCCCAATTTAAAACCCCAAGTCTATAAAATTCAAAATCCCAATTTAAAACCATTTAAGCTAGGCCGGCTTGCTGGAATAAGTAAGTCTTCAAGGCTTTGCGGAAGGTACGAAGGTCCGGGATCAGTCTTATTCCAGGAGGTAGCTCATCCCATAGGGCGGGTGCCCCCACAGAGAAGGCTCTCCCCCTGGGGGCCGCCAGCCGACATTGCTTGACTGACGGCACCCTGAGGAGGCCCTCTCTGTGAGAGCGTATTGGCCGGTGGGAGGTTATCAGTAGCAGCAGGCGGTCTCGTATGATATATAGTTAGACAGACAGACAGACCTTGCCAGATTAACTACTCTCTCTGTACCTCCCATATATTCTATTAAGGATGAGCTTGGGTGGCGCAGAAGTTAGAATGCAGTATTGCAGGCTAATTCTGCTCACTGCCAGGAGTTCAGTCCTCATGGGCTCAAGGTTGACTCATATTCTCATCCTTCCGAGGTCGGTAAAATAAGGATCCAGATTGTGTGTGGGGGCGGGGGAAGCACAGTATGCTGACTGTAAACCTCTTAGAGAGGGCTGTAAAGCATTATGAAGCTATAGTGTTATAGCTATTGCTATTGTTATTAATAGTCCATCACGGGATGGCTGCCTATCTTAGCAAACGACTTGAGATGATACATTTCAACACAATATTTGGATTCTGAGAATGCTGTCTATAAGCAGGGGAATAAATCAGAGTTTACTGCATGGCTTAGCACAGTTTGGAAACCCAGTTATAGCATAAGTCTCTAGTCGCATCTGTTCTTACATGACTTCAACTAACTGAAGCTATTTTTCTGGCTCTCTTGCTTCTTCATCCTTTTTTTATGACAGATGCCATGAATATAGCTAGACTCCAATTTCTTTCCTCTCAGTATAAAATAATGTAGAGAAGACAAGCTAATTGTTATTTATTTATTTACTTGATCTTTATCCAGTCTTTATTACTTTATAAGTAACTCCAGGCATGGAGTATACATAATACTTGTTCCTCCTCCTATTTTTCTCATAACAACAACCTCTTTTAAAGATTTTCTTTTCAGTTTTTTTTTTTAAATCCATGGGTTTGTGCGTGTAAGGGTGAGAGAGAGAGAAAGAAAGAAAGGTTTCTGGTAGCTTAGTCTTTTGCAACTCTCTCTCAAAAAAAAAATCAAAGCAAGATCTTGCAACAATTAAACCCTTTCAGATCCTCTTTCTAAACGTAATATTTTAAATGCTTGCTGAACTCAATGGGAGTTTCAAAGCACTTTGTTTTGAATGGTCTGTGAAAGAGAAAAACATGTCATATGATGTATGATTTGCTTGTTTGGTTGGTCGTTTACTTCTTTTTCTTTTCTGTCTCCAGAAAATTTCCTTGGTGAGCAACTTTGCAGCCTCTCTTTTCTTGGGTGCCTATGCTCCCATAGATTATAGTGACGGTAAGTAACATGCACTCTTTTTCTAATGGGCTCAACCCAGTGATGGGTTTCAAATTTTTTTACTACCGGTTCTGTGGGTGTGGCTTGGTGGGCGTGGCATGGCTTGGTGGGCGTGACAGGGGAAGGTTACTTCAAAATCCGCATTTCCTCCCTACTCCACTAATCTGCTCTGGGAAGGAATCAAACTCCCCCCTCTTCATTTCCCCAAATAAAATACTACTCATAAGAAAAGGCTCCCAGAAAAGCAAGGAAAAATCAAGCTGCTAACAAGGGACCTGCCTGATACTCATTCCACATTCCTGCCAGCTTCATAAAGGAAAACTTGTAAGAAAAAAAAAACAGCTACCAGTGCTTAGAGATAATAGAAAGTGGAACCTGGAAGTTCGGCTCCATTTACAAGCAGGCAGAAAACTCATTCAGGACATGATATGTCACAGTGGAAATCGCCCAAACCTTTTTAGAAACACAAAACCCATGTTGCACAAACCCCAAAACTTCAAAAATGTAGAACCATATAAGAATCCCTCCTCTTATTCAGTTTGTTGCTCAGCTGACCCAGAAATGAGCTGCTGAATATCACTTTGCTTTTGCAAGTAAAATCCTTCCAACAGCTACTTCTTGGCTTGTCAATTTAAAGTGACGGCATCTTTCCCCCCCCCCCCTTTTTTTTTGCCAAGTGATCTCCTGGCTGAAAAGCGAGCCCTAATTTTTTCCTTCTAGCCGATCAGTTGGGAGGTTTCTTGGCTTCTCAATTTAAAACGACGGTGTCTTGTTGGTTTTTTTTCTCTTCTTTGTCAAGTGAGCCCTGATTCCTTCCTTCTAGCTGATCAGCTGGGACTTGGGAGGCAGCGAATAGATTGGGGGCGGGGCCAGGCAGAGGTGGTATTTACCAGTTCTCTGAACTACTCAAAATTTCCACTACCAGTTCGCAAGAACCGGGGAGTAGCAACCCACCACTGGCTCAACCCCACACTGAGTTGTAGGAGAGAATAGACACAGTGGGATGCCCTCTTTTTTGGTGAACAGAGGCCACTCAAAAATGGTGAGAGTCCTTGAAAGATAAAGTAGGTCTCTTTATCCAGGTAGTCCTCAACTTACGACCACAATTATGCCCAAAATTTGTGTTGCTCAGTGAATGAGAAATCTGTTGAGTTTTTGCCCCATATTACAGCTTTTCTTGCCACATTTGTTAAGTGAATCATTGCAGCTGTTAAATTAGTAACATGATTGTTAAGTGAATCTGGTTATCCCATTGACTTTGCTCGTCAGAAGATTCCCCAAAAAGTGATCACATGACCCCGGGACATTGCAACTGTCATAAATATGAGTCAGTTGTCAAGCATCCAAAGGTAAATCACATGACAACGGGGGTGTTGCAACAGTCTTAAGTGTGAAAAATGTTCATATGTCCCTTTTTTCAGTGCTGTTGTAACTTTGAATGGTCACTAAGCTAATTTTTAGAAGTAGAAGACTACTTGTATTCTGTTGAGTTAAGTAGGTCAGCGTGTTTAAATGGATGGATTTTAACCTCATTTAATTTTAATTAATATACATGTTGATCAAATCAATTTTTTCCCCATTACACCCACTTCCTTCTTTGTGGTTTGAGTCCTTGGCTCTGAATCCAAAATGTCTCTTCGGAGACTTCTGGCTAAGCTTTCTTTCTCTGAAGCTGCCTGCAACTTGCTGGCTTTGTAGAAAGTGTGTCAGGCTGCAGAAACATTATGGTTCTTCCAAGAAGATGTATTCATTGTTTTGTTCCTTTTTGGTGTCGTTGCCCTTTTTTTCTTGGAAGTGTCTAACACAGCTGGACCCTAAATCGTGTCCATTTTTTTCCAGATTCAGTTTCTTTTTTACTGAGTAAGATCAGAAGAACATTAGACTAGGCCTGCTAAATCGCTCCATCCTAATCCAGCATTTGTTTTCATAGTACCCAGAGATGTCTCTGCTCACAACCAGAAGATGGAAGCATTTCACACTTTTGCTACTCTTTCTCTGCAATTCATATTAGAGGCATGCTACCTTCAAACCGGAACAATCAGACTAGTACAGGCAGCCCTCGACTTAACAACAGCTCGTATAATGACCGTTCGAAGTTAACAATGGCACTGAAAAAAGGGACTGTTTTTCACACTTACGACCGTTGCAGCATTCCCACGGTCATGTGATCAAAATTCAGACACTTGGCAACTGACTCATACTTAATGTCAGTGAGCGTGACCCAGGGTCATGTGATAACTTTTTGCGACCTTCTGTCAAGCTAAGTCAATGGGGAACCCAAATTCACGTAACTATATTATTAAGTTAATTGCAGTGGTTCGCTTAACAATTTTTGTCGTAAAGGTAGAAAGGTCGTAAAATGGAGCAAAATTTACTTAACAACTGTCTCGCTTAGCAACAAAAATTTGGGGGCCTATTGTGGTCGAGGACTACATGTAGCTCAATCACTGCAGAAATTCCACCAGTCCCCTTCTGAAACCATCCAAGGTAGCGCCCATGAACAAATCTTATGGTAATGGCTTCTGAAGGCAGAGGACACCAGTTTAGAGAGTCCTCGACTTACAACCATTCATTTAGTGAAGTTAAAACAGCACTGAAAAAGTTAATTTATGACTGGTCCTTGCAGCGTTCCCGCTGTCACATGATCAGAATTAGGGCGCTTCGTGACTGGTCCTTGCAGCGTTCCCACAGTCACATGATCAGAATTTGGGCAGCAGCATGTATTTACAGTGGTTGAGGTGTCCCAAAGGCCCTGTGATTGCCATTTGCAATCTTCCCAGATGGCTTCCGACAAGCAAAGTCAATGGAAGAAGCCAGATTCGCTCAATGACCATGTGAGTCACTTAACAACTGCAATGATTTGCTTAACAGCTATGACAAAAAAGATTGTAAAATTGAGTATGACTCATTTAACAACCACCTATCTTAGCAATAGAAATTGTGGTTGTAAATTGAGGACTACCTGTACTGAGTTGCGGTGGTTAGAGTGGAGTACTGCAGGCTAGTTCTGCTGACTGCCGTCTGCCTGCAATTTGGCAGTTTGAATCTCACCAGGCTCAAGGTTGACTCAGCCTTCCATCCTTCCGAGGTGGGTAAAATGAGGACCCAGATTGTTGGGGGCCATAGGCTGACTCTGTAAACTGCTTAGAGAGGAAGCAGGAACTGTGAAGCAGTGTATAAGTCTAAGTGCTATTGCTACTATTTGGTTTACGTTTAATGCAAACCAGTATTGTTTTGCTAGTTACCTTTCAATTCTGATGAAGAAGGAATCATGCATAGCATTTGCATTGGTCATATGGCAACTCAGGTGGTATTTAGCCATAATTAAAGATAAGAGGGAATTTCTTCTGAGAGAGAATGCTTTTTAAAAAAAACTGAGTAAACTCCACTGGACAATGTGTATTGCAAATGAACTAGTGGTGGGTTGCTACCGGTTCACCCCAGTTTGGGCAAACCAGTAGCAGTGACAGTGGAAGGCTCCGCCCACCCACCTGGACATCATCAAATACGCTCTGCGCATGCGCAGAAGTGGTGCACGAGCGAACCAGTACCAAAGGTAAGTGAAACCCAACAGTGAAATGAACAAACTGGAATGAAGTTTAATCCATTTCCAGGAGATGCAAATCTCTTCCTTTAGAATGTTTTGTACTTCTGTTGATTGATTTTCATTTATTTTTGTGGAAAGAAGTGCCCCAAAGCATTAGGCATATTTTTTTTTATTCTGTGTGTGTGTGTGTGTGGGGGGTGTTTCAAAGCAAGAAACTTGAGACTAATCGACTTAAATGTGTCATTTGATTTATTGTGCTTTCCGAATCAACCACAAGTAACATCCTTCTAAGGCTGGAGATGTATTAATTTCCTACTCACGAATCCACTGTCCACCGAATCCTTAAAGTGATCCAATTTGCCTCTGACTTTGATTATTTCTTTATTGCTCTGTTCTTTGGCAAAGTTAAAAAACAGAGCTGGCAAATAATCCTTTACTTTAGCAGAAGAGACACTTGTGTGGTCAGGTGGCTAGAAAGAATCTTACTTTTCTGATCCACCAGTTAGTATTGCATGGAAGTAACAAAAGGGATGAGAGCTAGTGTGGTGTAGGGGTGAAGGCATCAGGCTAGAATTCGGGAGATCCTGAGTTCGAGTTCCGCTTTAGGTATAAAACCAGCCAGGTGACCTGGGGCCAGTCTTCTACCTCAACCTAGGAAAGAAACAATGGCAAACCGTTTCTGAAAAACTTTCCCAAGAAAACTTTCCCAAGGGATTTCTTTGTGCAGTTTCTGAGGATCAGACATGATTGAAGAGAAAATACTGTATGTAGATAAACAGAAATTTTGGAAGAGGAAGGGTTTTATTTAAAGTCTTCCAAGAAAAGAGTAGAGAAACCTCCCTGGACTTTTCAAATTATTTGAAAATCTGGTACTTTAATTCTCACACATTGAAAGATTCTGACTGAGGAATCCATCAGTGATGATCCGGCCAGTTTTTTTTTTAAATTTGATTTATATGCTGCCCTTCTCCGGAGACTCAGGGTGGCTTACAATGTGCTAAGCAATAGCCTTCATACTTTTGTATATTTATACAAAGTCATAGTTATTGCCACCCACAAACTGGGTCCTCAATTTACCTACCTTAGAAAGGATGGAAGGCTGAGTCAACCTTGAGCCTGGTGAGATTCCAACCGGCAATAATTGCAGTTCCAGATCTGCCACCAACTACTGGAAAAATCAAGTGTTGCCATCCTCATATCTCTTTGTCCATCAGTGATAAAGTCCCCTTTGATTTGAACCAGATTCCTGATAAATACTCGGACACATTGATTTCGGCTACCTTGCTAAGAATACAAAAGTGGTTTCCTATTGGATTTTTTTGAGATTTCCCCCCTCCCCCCATCCAATACAGGTAGTTCTTCAGTTAAGACTGGTCCCGTAGTAACTGTTTTGAGTGTTTGAAGTTATGATGGGCCTACCTTGAGGCTACTTAGCACCCAGATTCAAAGTTCAAATGGTCAAGCCCTCCCCCCTCCATGGTCACGTGATTGAATTTTGAGTGTTTGGCAACATGGCTGCTTTTACAGCCATTTCAGTGTCTATGGAGATTCGCAGTCATCCAGAACAGTGTTCTGACCTAGGCTTCCTGAGTCAGTAAAACACACGAGTAGTCCCAAAAACTTCTTTTATTGCAACAGCTGTGAATTCTGTTCATTCACATATGAGTCCCAAATAGTTGTAAAGAGTCCTTCGAGATAAGGCTGATACTCACCCACCTTTATCTCCCTTTATCTCGCTGCCAAAGACCTAATTGGCAAAGCCACGCGGAGTCCAGAATCAAACAGAGCTTCAGACTTTAAACTGCACAGAATTAACAACGTTGCTTCCTGCAAAGGCCCACATGCCTTTGCTCCTCTTTTAAATCTTATGGGAGGGGCCAATCATCTCCAAGCCCTACTCCTGAGCCGTCCCTTTTGTTTTAACTGTTCTTGCGTTCTGGCAGCTCTGCACATGCGCGCTCCCCCTGTTCCTCTGCCTCGCTGAGGTCCGATTCTGGAGGCTCCGGAGGCAGCACGTACCTCCCAGATGGCCCTTTCTCTGCCTCCGATGCAGAGCCCTCGTCCGAGCCTTCCCCACTCTCCATGATTGGCCCATGTTCCTCCCCAGCATCCTCACTATCCAACTCTGCTGCCAGCTCTGCAGGCTGCTGGCGAACCACAACACAGGGGTCTCCAACCTTAGCAACTTTAAGCCTGGCGGACTTCAACTCCCAGAATTCTGGGAGTTGAAGTCCGCCAGGCTTAAAGTAGCCAAGGTCAGAGACCCCTGATCCAGAACATTACTAATGACATTAGGCATGTGAGCTGGACAAAGGTGCATTTCCAAAAGCCAAATGGACTTCCTTGATTTTCCCGCCCTTGAAAACGTTTTGCTTGTCATCCAAGAAGCTTCAGTTAGAACCGAAGAAGCTTCTTGTATGAAAAGCAAAATGTTTTCAAGGAAAAACTCCCCGCAAGAGAATCCAGTTGTCTTCGGGACATCATTTTAACATTCTGCGACCACGTGATTACATTTTGCAATAGTTTGGACAAAAACTCCTTTCTTGGCAAAACTGTATGCATAGCGAGCTACTGGCAAATACTGCAGCATTTTCTTAACAACTGTGGGTTTACCTAACGACTACTGCAAAAAAAAAAAAGGTTGTAAAATTGGGTCAGTCACATGACCAGCCAGTTTTACAACTGTCATTAGTTACGACTAGTGAAGAGGCTCCATTACAGTCATAAATCGAGGACAACTTCTGGATGAGCATCCTCTGGGTTTTATGGTAGTCTGCCATTCAAGAATTGACAAGGACTGAACCCCCCTTAATGCCTGAAAATCAGCTAAGGGTAGCTAGGTGTATTAAACGCACCTACCCGGTGTTTGCTGTAATCCTACTCATATAAGTACATCTATGTTTGTGGACCTACTTCAGCAATAAATCAATAGGGCTTGCTGGGAGATAGTGTATCCTTTCTATCTATTTATTGAGTTTCTTTGTTCATCTGCTTATTGAATCTACTTTTCATCCAGTCACTGACCCTGATTTGTAGTTGTTGATGAACCCTGAGCTGGGAAACGATGCTTTTCTGTTATTTTGTAGTTACACACAGTGGCTGCAAAGAACTGAACTGACAGATGACCTCTGGTGTGAAACTTTGGGGGCATTGCTCCATTAGAATGGTAGTTAATTAATGTTTAACTGAGAAGAATGGATCTTTCCACCTTTTTTGTTCTTGTGCATGTGGGTGTGTGTGTGTGTCTCTCTCTCACACACATGCAGGCTCACAAAGGACACAGTTCACAGGAGGTTAAAATAAAATGCTTTGCACTGGAAATACATTCTCCCTGATTAAACTGTTGGACAACGTGTCCTGAAAATTAAACAAGGGATGATTCCCCCATAGCAGTGATGGCTAAACTTTTTGCCATCGTGTGCCAAAAGCGGGGGGAGCGCGCGTGCATGCCCACACCCATAATTTTATGTGCCCTGCCCCCCTGCACACGCGCACGACCCCCCCCACCGCGCTCCCACCGCTTTTGGCATGCGATGACATGGTGGGCCCAGTAAGCCCATTTTTTGCTCTCCCCAGGCTCCAGAGCTTTTCTAGGAAGCTTGAGGAGGGCAAAAATGGCCTCCCCCTCCCCCCCGGAGGCCTTCCAGAGGCTGGAAATGGCCCGTTTGCCGACTTCTGGTCCCACCGAAAGTTGGCAAATGGACCATTTCTGGCCTTCAGAGGACCTCCGGGGGTATGGGGAAGGCCGTTTTCACCCTCCCCAAACTCCTACAAAGGCTCTGGAGCCTGGAGAGAGCAAAAAACGGGCCGTCCAGTCCTACCGGAAGTTGGCAAATGGGCTGTTTCTAGCCTCTGGAGGGCCTGCGGGGGGTGGGGGGGGTGGGGAAGGTCGTTTTTGCCCTCCCCAAGTTCCTAGAAAGGCTCTGGCGCCTGGGAAGAGCAAAAAACAGGCCTTCATCACCCCTCGGGCCCTCAGGAGGCAGGAAACAGTCTGTTTCCCTACTTCCAGTGGGCCCAGAAGGCCTGAAAATCAGTTGGCCGTCGCGCTGGAGCTGAGTTCGCATGACCACCGATTTGGTGGCACACGTGCCATAGGTTCGCCATCATGGCCCTATAGGATGGTTCAAACCATGTGCTTAGGAAGGTTTTCCTTTGCCATTAGTATTCATTTAATTATTCTTGACAGGCCTCCAGAACAAAGAAATACAGGTAATCCTCAACTTATGACCACAATTGAGCCCAACATTTCTGTTGTCAAGCGAGACAGTTTCTAAGAGGCCCATTTTATGACCTTTCTTGCCACCGTTGTTAAGTGAATCCATGCAGTTGTTAAAAAGTTAGCCATATGGTTGTTAAATGAACAAGGCTTCCCCAATGACTTTGCTTGTCAGGAGGTCGCAAAAGGGGATCACGTGACCACAGGGCACTGTTAATGGTCATAAGTATGAACCAGTTGCCAAGCATTTGAATTTTGATCACATGAGCATGGCAATGATACATAGGTTGCAGCTGTGAAAAATGGTCACTAAATGAACTGCTAAAAAATTTGAACGGTCACTAAATGAACTGCTATAAGTCGAGGACTACCGGTATTGCTAGGGAAGAGCCTCCTTAATTCTCTTTTCCCCAACCAAATTATCTAAACTTTGTTGTCTCTTGTCCTTCTGGAATGCAGCCCCTCCCTCCTGGGAATCCCACCACAATTCGATTTGCAAGCCCAATCTGACTTGCAATCAAGAATCCTTTCAGTAGCTCCTTATAAAATTTGGGTATTTACGCTGTCAAAGGCCATTTGATAAATAATTGCCCTTCAAAGAAGGTATTGATGCAAGGATTCAGCAGCAAATCATTTGAAGGTGACTAAAAGCTTGGTTAGACTAGATTTTGTTTTTTAATTTGATTTATATGCCGCCCTTCTTGGGAGACTCAGGGCGACTTACAATGCGTTAAGCAATAGCCTTCATACTTTTGTATATTTATACAAAGTCAGCTTATTGCCCCCACAAACTGGGTCCTCAATTTACCTACCTCAGAAAGGATGGAAGGCTGAGTCAACCTTGAGCCTGGTGAGATTAGAATTTGCAATAATTGCAGGCAGCTGAATGTTAATCAGTGCCTTAGTCTACTGCGCCACTCAGGCCCCTGTTTATCTCTGTTCCTAAATTTTTCCTGGGAGATCATTTCCTTCTAAGGGCTATGGATGTTTGTACGTCTTAGCAGATTTCATGAGATGGGCCAACTAGATTTGGTACCAACTAAATTTCAAAAACCAAGTTCAGTGGTGATATGGCCAATTAATGGGAGATAAAGTGGGGATGAATGTTCTGTATTTCTGACTGGCCTTTTAATAGCTTTTATTAGTTATAAATGATGCTTCCAGACTCCTTCTGATTTAGGGCTCTTCCGAAATTCAGATTAAAATGTTAAGAAATAATTTGAGGAGTGCTTGAATGATGGACACATAATTTTAGTCAAGCATCACCTTTGTCAAGATGATGGTTTACAAGTTTGATAAACGAACAAACAAAATAGGATATCTTAAACCAAATGCATCTTTTTTTTTTAATTGAAAAAGTTTTAAAAGTTTTACATACATTTTCTCCCCCCTCCCCAACCGCCCCCCCGACTTCCCAGAGCAAATACAAAATAAAATAAAATACAGCTCAAATTCTCTAGAACTCCATTTCACACTTATCATAATCATAATCAATAAACAAATAGATAAAAGGAAAGCAAGTCTTCTTTCTTCTTATTCCATCTAATTCAACAAAATTAATATCCATTCATAATTACAACAGCTAATAAAACAGTTAAGGATTACCTAATTAAGCCTATCTTTACTCAATTTAGCTATTTAATGCTTAACAAATTATTAGGTCTATACAATTTAACAAGATATTTTATAACTTTTTTCATTGAAAACAAAAGAGAGAGAGAGAGAGAGAAAAAAAGAAACCCTCATTCAAAAACCCCAAATTTAAAATAAAATGTTATATAAACTCTTCCGTCCTCCACTTTTAAACCATAAAGGTCCAATTATAATTAAAGCACTTAATAAAAAATAATTTTTTTTCAATTAAAAAAATAATAATCAAACCTCTTATTAGTTTATCAATACATATTAACAAATCAGCTAAAAAAACCCAAATGCATCTTTTCCTAAGATTGTGCAGCAGTGCAGAAGACATCCATGTGCGCTCAGGAAAGATGCAGCTGCTTTAATGAGACTGCTTACTCAGCTTGCTATATGTTAATTTTATTATTTGTATAATAATTGCATTTTTTCAACTCTTTATTAGGATCATAGAGGGAAGTTTCTGCTTGCATATCACTCTGGGATTTCACTTTCTTCCTGTCAAGCAAAGCAAAGATTTTACTTTGTTTAACAATGAGAAAATTTCTGGCTTCTGCAGATTTGTTACAGATGTTCTGTGTTTTCTTTTTCCTTTTCTCATTCAACATGCTGAGATGCCAAGTTATTTGGCGCCTCTTTCTAGCACTGTTTGGACACTTCTAGTCAACTTTAACTGAGCAGAGTTCAGAGAGTTTCTTGTCTTGATAGAATGGAGATTTAGACCTAATTAATAAACACTTTCTTTCAAAATAAATAAAAACCTAACATTACAAAGCACATTAATAAGAATAAAAACTAGTACATTCCTATTGTTATATACAAACAGAGGCCTGTAGTAGTTAAAGATACTATTATATACACTATTCCAAATATATCTTATGACCACAATTGAGCCAGGATTTATGGTTATTAAGTAGGTCATAATATGACTGACCTGATTTTAGGATATTTTCTGCGGAAGTTGTTAAATGACTCACCATGGGCATTAAGCAAATCCACAATCATTAATTGAATTCCATAGTCCTTAAGCTAATCTATTGTCTGCAATAGGTGTTTTTACCAGAAACTGGAAGTAAACACTTTTTCAGGCAAAAAATGCTACAACTATCATAAGTGTGAAAAACGGTCATAAGTCACTTTTTTCAGTGCCATTGTAACTTTGAACGGTTACTAAATGAACCAGTGGTGGGTTTCAAATTTTTTTTACTACCGGTTCTGTGGGAGTGGCATGATGGGCATGGCTTGGTCAGCATGGCAGGGGAAGGATACTGCAAATCTCCATTCCCTCCCGATCAGCTGAGACTTGGGAGGCAGAGAATAGATGGGGGCGGGGCCAGTCAGAACTACTTCTGGTTCTCCAGAACTGGTCAGAACCTGCTGAAACCCACCTCTGAAATGAACTGCTGTAAGTCGAGGATTACCTGTATTCAACTCAAAAAAAAAAAATCCCTACTATGTAGCTTGCTAGAGTATAACGATGGGTAAAACAAGATTCAGTTTATTAAACATGATCAGTTTTGTTCCATGCAAATCAAATGCAATTAATTAATTAGCTCTTTCCTAATTTGTCCCATGCTTCTACAGAAGAAATCTACAGCCATGCTGTCAGGGGCATCTGATGGATTCATTCATTTCTCTCTCCACGGTTTCCTGTTCATCGGAAAACCATATTATCATTGCTTTTAGGTGCTGGTGGGATGATGTAATAGACAAAAACAATCTCTTAACTCATGCATACTTTATGCGTGAGAAGTTGTTAATTCCACACAAAACCAGCATGTTAGGAATGCTGCAGTTCAAAGAGTTAGCATTGGTCAGGCTGAAAAATATCTTTATCCTCGGTTTTATAATCCCTGGTCTCGGCTCTTGAAGATATACATTTAGAAAAAAAAGAATGCTATTGATTTGCAGGAACAGTTTTCTTCTCCCTTCTTTATCTTCCCCAAACAATTGTTAAGCCTCAGTTCTCAGGAGAGGGGGAAAAAAAATCACACGATAATGGGCTTATAACTTTTGAAGGCAAACAAGAATCTCTGCAATTTATCTATTAAAACCATTGTGGAATTCTCTTGAGACTTATAGGTTTCCTAGGGCAGGATTTTCTAGGTTTCCTTCTCCATGTTCTTCCTCCTCCTCCTCCTCCTTGTTCTCCATGTTCCTTGTAGTTCATGTTCTTTCTCCCTACTCCTCCTTCTCTTCCTTCTCCATATTGCTTCTTCATATTCTTTCTCCATGTTCCTCCTCCTCTATGTTGCTCTTCCATATTCCTCTACC
>WNWU01013384.1:496263-527480 GCA_012654045.1 Ptyas mucosa | reverse complement strand
TCCTTTCTCTCTTTCTCTCTCCTTCCATCTCTCTCTCCTCTCCCCCTTTCTCCTTCCATTTCTTTCTTCATCTCTCTCTCTCCTCCCCCTCCTCTCTCTCTCTCTCTCTTTTTTTTAAAAAAGTTTTTATTGGTTAAAAATATACAATATTATAGTTTACAATATGTTGAATTTTCAATATCTTTATATAAAGATATTTCAATTATTATTTTCTTTTTTAAGTTCTCACACAACAGACATTATTATCTTAAGTCAAAACAAACAACCAGATTATATAAAAATTATATAAACAAAAAAATATTATACAAAATACGATAAAAGAAGAGAGAAAAAGAAAAATGTCAATTAAAAAAAAACATTAAATAATGGATTCCCCTCCTTTCTTCATTTCCTGGTTCTGGCTCTTAAAACCATGGTCTGGCCTCCCCCCTCCTCCCGGGCCGCCACAGCTCCGTCCGCCCCCGCTCCTTGATCATCTAATACTTCCCCCTCTTCGGCTCCTGTATCTTCTCCACCTAGGAAGGATTTATGTTGGTCAAAAAAAGCTTTAGCTTCCATTACATTATTAATTTTCTTCTTACTGTCCTCCCAAAAAATCATCAAGCCCTCCGGAATCAACCACCTAAAACCTACTCCCTTGAGGTACAGCTTATTTGATAAAAAATAATATTTTCTTCTTGATTCTCGTACCTGTCTGGGAATCTGCTTCAGGATGGTGACCTCCTTGCCCCTGTACACCAGCGCCCCCAGTCTTTGTTTTCTCAATATCTCATCTCTCAGTTCCCTTCTCACAAATTTAATATGAACCTCTCTTGGTAAATTATGTAAAATTGCAAATTGTGAGTTTACTCTATACTCTCTCTCTCTCTCTCTTGAAGGAAGTTTATCTGAAGCTGAGAAAGCAGGAGAAAAAGAGAAGGGAATGGAAAAACAAGTACTTGGGTTTACTGCTAGAGACTAGGCACAAGAGTGAGGGAGCAGGAAAACAAGACAGTGTATCCCCATCCCCTCCTGTACAAAGAAAGCTTCCAAGGCTGCTGGTGGTCTTCCTTTTTCTAAGTTCCATCCTCCGGTCCAGTGGCAACCATTCAGATTCACTGGAACTGTAACAGTTGATTGCAGAATCTGGAATTAATGCAGATCTGGAAGGCTCATGGTTGGAGACGACTGAACTAAACCTCAATTTCATATTACTGAGATTTTTTATAGTTCAGCAGTGGTGGGTTTCAATTTTTTTTTACTACTGGTTCTGTGGGCGTGGCTTGGTGGGCATGGGATGGCTTGGTGGCCATGACTTGGTGGGTGTGGCATGGCTTGGTGGCCATCGTTTTGTGGGCGTGGCAGGGGGAGGATACTGTAAAATCTCCATTCCATCCCTAATCCAGGAGAAGGTTTATTTATTTATTTATTTATTTATTTATTTATTTTATGCAATTTATATGTCGTCCTATCTCCGGGGGCTCAAGGAGGCTCACAACAGTAAAAATGCATAATTCCTCAATATAAAATTGAGCAATATAAAATTAAAATTCTAATTTAAAACAATTTAAAATTCATTAAAAAAAAAACCCCATCAGTCCAGGCTGCGGAACAACCAGGTCTTCAAATCGCGGCGGAACGAGCAAAGGCCATCTGGAGCTCCAAAGGAAGTTGGTTCCAGAGGGTGGATGCACCCACAGAGAAAGCTCTCCCCATTTTTCTCCTGATCAGCTGGGACTTGGGAGGCAGAGAATTGATTGGGTTTGGACCAGTCAGAATTTTTACTACCGGTTCTCCAAACTACTCAAAATTTCCACTACCGGTTCTCCAGAACTGGTCAGAACCTGCTGAAACCTACCTCTGGTGACGAGACGATCAGCATCCTTCTGCTGGAGAGATTTGAGACTCTTCTCAAATCTGAACATCTTCTCAAATGCATGTCCATGTATGTTTGTGTTCTTGGACCTCTTTGGATTCTAGAGTCCAGGATAGGCTGCTTCTCACTGACTTCACAAAAACTCTAGCACAACTAAGGGCAGTTAAAATTTCATTAGAGGGATATCTGCCAGCATTTTCTCCAACTATATCCTAAGCCTTTCTTGATCTCCAGTCCTTTGCAGCTTGGATCACAAAATTAAAAGTGGCAATAGACATAGAGAAATCCCAAATATAGAATGGAAAAATTCGCTTAGTTGCCAGGAAGATTTCAGGTTGGATATTTCAAATAGGTGACCTCAGGTAAAGGAAGGAAGCAGGCAAGATCAAAAAATGAGAATTGATCCAGTAGATGAGCAAAGAGCTCCTAGCCTCGCTCTTGTCCACCCACTACATATAGCTATGAGGTTGTGAATTGCATTTTGTTTCCTTAGACCCGTAATGGCGAACCTATGGCACGGGTGACACAGGTGGCAAACGGAGCCATATCAGTTGACACGTGAGCATTGCCGTACTCAGCTCCAGCGCACATGTGTGCACCGGCCATCTGATTTTTGGGCCTTTCGAACCTACCAGAAGTTGGGAAATGGGCTGTTTCTGGCCCCCGGAAGGCCTTCGGGGGAAGTGGGGAAGGCTGTTTTCACCCTCCCCAGGCTCCAGAGGCTTTCTAGGAGCCTGGGGAGGGTGAAAAATTGGCCTACCGAGCCCACTGTGCCATCATGTGCTAAAAGGGGGGGCACATGCGCAGGGGTGGGGCACATTGAACTATGGGTGTGGACACACACATGGGCGATTTCGCCGCGCTCCCATCGCTAACTCCCAGGTTAGCCATCACTGCCTTAGACCATTACAGTAACCTCTGGTTTACAGTCACTCACTTCCCTTGATGAAATCTGAACAGGTAACCCTCAATTTAAAATTACCTGAGCAACTGTTCAAAGTTATGCCGTTGTTGAAAGAAGTGATTTATGAGTGTGATCAAATCAGAGGTGAAATCTGAACCGGTTTATTACCGGTTTGCTGGCTGTGCATGCGTGCTCTGCGCCAATCACGCATGCGCATGCATGAGCAGTTCGCACCAAACGTGTGTTGTGTACGCATGCACAATACACACCAAAAGGAAGCTTGGGAAGGTAAGTAGAATAGCATTTTAAAAAGTAAAAAAAAAAAGGTTCCGACGATCGCGTGGCACAGCTGTGATCTTGGGAACCTTTTTCTTTTACCTTTTTAAAGCATTTTTTTATTACCGGTTTGGGCAAATAGGTAGTAAAAAAATGCTTTAAAAAAGTAAAAAAAAAAAATTCTGACAATTGCGCGTCGCCCAGCTGATTGTTAGAACTTTTTAAAAGTTTTTAAAATCATGGGACTATGTCTGATTTTACAATCTTTTTTACTATCGGTTCGGCGAACCAGTAGCATTTTTTACAACCGGTTCGGGCGAACCGGCCCTAACCGGTAGCATTTGACCCCTGGATCAAATGTGATCACAGTCTTCATATTTTTAACTGTGGCAATATCCATGTAGTGACATGCTTTGCGATTCAGGCACTTGGCAATCACAATGTGCTGGCTACGGTTGCAGTGTCCTGCAGTCATGTGATCCCTGTGACTTTCCTAGCTAGCTCCCTCCAAGGAAAGTCAATAGGGAAAGCTGGATTTACTTAACAACCACATGATTCTATTAACGACCAGCATAAAAAGATTGTAAAATCAGACATAATCCCATGATAGTTCATCTAACAACTGCATTGCTAAGAGATGGAACGTTCTGCTCCCAAATTCTATATTCTGCAAGACAAGACTTCTAGGTAGAAATATTCCTACTTTGAAATATCTACATAAGAAAAACTTGTACAGGTAGTCCTTGGCTTACAACAATTTGTTTAGTGGCCGTCCAAACTTACAAAGGCACTAAAAATTGTAACATGACCATTTTTCACACTTTTAGCCATCGCCACATCTCCATGGCTACATGATCAAAATTCAGACGCTTGGCAACTGACTCATATTTATGACGGTTCCAGTGTGCCGGGGTCATGTGATCCTCTTTTGCGACCTTTTGACAAGCAAAGTCAGTGAGGGAAAAGCCAGATTCACTTGACAGTCTCGTGATTAATTTAATAACTGCAGTGGTTTACTTAACAACTGTGACAAGAAAGATTGTAAAATGGGTCAAAACTCACTTAACAATTGTCTTGCTTAACAACAGAAATCTTAGGCTCAGTTGTGGTTGTAAGTCAAGTACTACCTGTAATTTCAGTTGCTTTCTTTGGCAATTTAATGCTGCCACTTCAAAGCAAAATATGTTGTTTGTTTGCTGTGATTTTGATAACAGTTGTCTTGCTCAATATGCTTTTTTTGGAAAGACTGTTAGCCTGTTTTTTGGGGTTTTTTCGTTTCGTTTGTTTACCTGATAGTTTTTTTGTTCTCAAGTCTGTCTTATTCTGCAAGCTTCATATGCCCAGAATGTGTCTGGTAATAATAAATAATACACCAATAATAACATTAAACAGATGATGAGGAACAATCTTGTGTTAATGTACAGAATTTAAATGTTAGGATTATATGTTTTTCATCTTCCTTTCTCTCTTTACACTCCTCTCTGCATATATGCAATCTATACATTACTTTTCAAAGGAATCTGTTGGAAAATAATTCTGTTTTCCTTTTGCAGGATCTGGCATGAATTTATTGCAGATTCGGGAAAAAGTTTGGAATCAAGTCTGCCTTGATGCTTGTGCACCCCAATTGGGAAAAAAACTGGACCAACCTGTGCCCTCCAGCAAAATACTGGTATGATTAATTGTGGAACAAATAAGGCGAGTGTAACAGTGGGAGAAATCAGAATTAAAATCTGTAGATCCTGTATTTATTTGGAGTGTCAAATGGGAAATTCTATGCTACAGATTTATTGTTATTGTTCCTATGAGTCAGTGTTCACTCCTGGTGACTGCCTGAATGAGTCCCTGTGGGTTTTTGGCAAGGTTTTGGAAGTGATTTGCCATTGTCTTTTTTCCTAGGGCTATGAGAGAATGACTGGCGTAAGGTCAACCAGTTGGCTTTATGCCTAAGGCAGAACCCATAGTGTTCCAGTTTCTTTCTTGGTGCTTCAACCAGTAGATCAAACTGTCCCTTAGTATAGATTTAAACTGACATAGATTGTCATTACTTCTCCTGAAGATAGCTTGTTCGGGCTCTGTTCATCTGATCATTTGATTCACAGGTACCTTTGGAAAAAATACCGGGATTTTCAGGCATTTCTTATTTGTAGTGTTGATGGATCCTTGCTAAGAATCCTGTCTGTCCATTCATCTATCCATGTATCAATGCATCAATCCCATCCCATCCCATCCCATCTATCCACTCACCCACCCACCCACATACATACCCACCAACTGACTGACCCATCCCTTCCTCCCATTCCATCCCATCTGATGCATTCACCCGTCCATTGACTGACTAACTCACTGACCCATCCCATCCCACCCATCCACTCACCCATCCACCTACCCATTGATTGACTGATCCATCCATCCATCCATCCATCCATCCATCTATCCATCCATCCACCTACCTACCTATTGACCATCCCATCCCATCTTATCCTCCATCCACCCATCCATGCCATCTATACATCCAGTCCATCCACTCATCCATCTTATTTATCCATCAATCCATCCACCTACTTTTGCTTAATGAGAACAATATTTTATAATGACTAGATGAAAGAGCCTCTGTTTCAACAGATGATTGAGTATTGTTTTGGAAATTGATGTTTCCAAGATTGTTAAATTTGGCGAAAAACAAACCAGATTTTTTTTTTAAAAAAAATTCTGATTTCCTGTAATAAGGAAATAAAAACATATTTAATTTTTTGCAAATTCAAACTGCCAGAGTCATTTTGATATTCTTCCAAGGGATTTTGGGAACTGTTACCCTGGAAGGGAAGGTCCCAACATTTTTTTAAGGAGAGTCTTGGTTTTTCTGTTCAAAATGTGTTGTTCTGAAACCAAATAGCTATATCATTGTTTTTAAAAATAATGGTTAAATTTCATTCTTTAGGGTTTAATTTCACCCTATTACACTGAACGCTTTGGATTTAATCCTGCCTGCAAAATAGTAGCGTTTACTGGAGACAATCCAGGTAAGGAGGTTTTAAATTCTGAAGCAAGGAACTTTATTTTTTTGCTCAGTTTTATCTTGAGAAGGCAGGTGAAATGTCTGTATAATTATTTCGTAGGAAAAAACATTCTCTGTGAATAATTTCTTCAGCCATGTGTTAAAGCAGACATTTCCTGGAGAAACCTTGATATTTTCAAAATGTAATGCAATGCAGTCATTCAAAGAAGAAAGATCTACAGGTAGTTCTCAGCTTACAACAAAACTGGCACCAGAATTTCCATTGCTAATCAAGACAGTTGTTCAGTGAGTCGCATCTGATTTTATCACCTTTTTTTTGCCATGGTTCTTAAATCAATCACTACAGTTGTTAAGTGAATATATGGTTGTTAAGTGAATCTAGCTTTCCTTTCGGCTTTGCTTTTTGGAAGCCATCTAGGAAGGTTGCAAATAGTGATCACATGACCCTCGGACACTGCAGCAGTTGTAAATATATCCTGATTACCAAGTGTCCGAATGTCTATACTGTAGAGATCCTCAGTCATCCAGGTCATGGTTGTCCCAAAGGTGCTTTTTCAAGAGGCAACTGGACTTACTTTGTTTTTCTTTGAAGACATTTTGCTTTTCATCCAAGAAGAAGAGCTTCAGAGCTGAAGAAGCTTCTTGGATGAGAAATGAAATGTCTTCAATGTCAGCGTTCCAAGGCTGATGTTCAAACAAAAACTAGAAAGTCCAATTAAAAACCACCATTGGGCCAAGTGTCTGAAGTTTGATTACGTGACTGTGATCAGTGCTGCAATGGTTGTTCGGTGGAAGAGCCAGTCATAAATTATTTTTTTCAGTACTGCTATAACTTCAAGTGTAACTTCAAATATTTGACGTTATAAGAGTAAGTTGTAATCAACTTACAAACAACTGATTGTAAGTAGAGGACTACCTGTACTTAGGTCCTACTGGAATCACTAGAACTTGAGATGATAATTGATTATTTCAGTCCTACTGGTCTCCGTGAGGGTTCAGAGTGGGTATTTTCTTGTTTGTATGCTTTGCATAGTCTGTTCTTTAACTGAACTTCCTTGTTTACATTTTCAGCATCTTTGGCTGGGATGAGACTTTCTGAAGGAGACATAGCAGTAGGTGTCACCATCTTCATTAACTAACATTCATATTGTTAATTGGATCAGGAATCTTGAGACCCATGCTATCATGAGGCTTAGAGAGCACCTCTGAGTTAGGTATTTGGATCCAGTGGTGGGATTCAGTCGGTTCGGGCTGATTCGGGTGAACCGGTAGTTAAATTGCTGTCTGGCCCTGCCCCTCCCTGTCCTGCCCATTCCAGGAGTTCCCACGTGCCCCATTTTGGCTCCCAGGTAAGGGCAGGGAGGCCCAAAATGGGTTGCGGGGGGTGGGGGGCAGCTGCAGCGTCCCCGTCCCCCCCACAGCCCATTTTTGCTCCCAGGGGAGTGCAAGAGGCCGAGTGTTGCCTGTCATACCCCCTGGCCACCTCCACCCAGCCGGTCATTAGGGCAGAGAACTGGCTGTTAAATTATTTGAATCCTACCACTGTGCAGATCCCATCAATTTTGGTGGAGTAGATGTGGGCCTGCCCCTAAAACCTTTCCTTGCTGATAAGTGACATCTAGAGAAGCTAAATTTCATGATGTATCTCAGCATAGAAGTGGACATTGCTTTGTCATGTGCTGCCCACTAATTCATTATCATAGTTTATTTATAGATATCCTTGACTTACAATGGTTTGTTTAGTGACCATTTGACGTTACAACGGCACTGAAAAAAAGTGATTGATGACCATTTTTCGAGACACTTGTTAAATGAATTTTGCCCCATTTTACTACCTTTCTTGCCACAGTTGTTAAGTGAATCACTGCAGTTAAGTTAGTAACATGGTTGTTAAATGAATCTGCCTTCCCCATTGACTTTGCTTGTCAGAAAGGGGATCACGTGACCCCAGGACACTGCAACCGTCATAAATATGAGTCAGTTGCCAAACATCTGAATTTTCATCACATGAAAATTGGGGATGCTGCAACAGTTGTTAGGTGTGAAAACCACCCATAAGTCTCTTTTTTTCAGTGCCGTTGTAACTTCAAACAGTCCCTAAAAGGATTGTTGTAAGTCGAGGACTACCTGTATAAGGGATGAAAAAGCTTGCTTGTTGATGTGTGATCGGAGTGCCACTTTAGTTACCAGCTGACGTTGCTCTTGGTCATTGAGGATTATATAGCTGTGAATTTTCCACAATAAATCCTTTGATTCCATTATAATTTTTTTTCCTGCTCTGTGCTTCATATAAAGCTGGCAAGCAAAGGCAATTTCTCCAGAATTCAATTGCTGCAATGTGTAATTTAAAGATAATTAGCAGGGCAAACAAATGGGTTTGATTTAATTCCTGTATTGCTTTTTATGCTTTTCTGCTAATACCTTGATTATTTTCTTCCCCAGATTAGCCTCGGCACTAGTGATACCCTGTTTCTCTGGATTAAAGAGCCAAACCCTGCTTTAGAGGGACACGTTTTCTGTAATCCAGTTGATTCACAAGCATTTATGGCCCTACTTTGGTGCGTGCCTTCTACTATACGATGTCTCAGATTAGCTTCATAAGAATAAAAATTTACGTCACTTTTTTCTAGATCTTTAATGTTTCAGATTTTATTTTCAAAACGTACTTTAAAGCTTTATTTTTATTTATTTAGATTTTTAAAATCCTGCCTTATTATATTAATAAATAACTCAAGGTGGCGAGTTTATCTAATACATCATTCTCCTCCTATTTTGTTCACTTAACTCTATGACATGGGTTGGGTTGAGAGAGAGGGACTGGCCCAAAATCACCTAGCCAGCTTCCATGCCTAAAGTGGGACAACTAACTAACATTTCCTGATGATTGGCCCAAAGTCACCCAGGCGACTTTCACGCCGAGACGGGATTAGAACTCAGAGTCTTCTGGTTTCTAGCTTGGTGTCTTAATTACTAAATCAAACTGGTTCTCTTACAAGATGTTTCTGCATCACCTGTCTGTAACACATTAAAACAACTTCTCTCTTTCCCTGGGCATCTTCTCAACCTTGGGGGAAAAAAGTGACTGCTTTAAGCTATTCCAGACTGATTTCCCGTAATCGGGATGGCAGTTCTCAAAACCATGTCATTAATGTCTAAAGTTAAGATTTCCAGATTTAGTAGGGATTGCAATTTCTAGATTAGTCTGATTAGCTAGAACGTTGAGGCGAGACATCTAAATCTGCAAGAATCTATGTCAAGAAAGGCGTGTTTGCAGCAGGGAAACACACTTATTTATTCTAAATATTTTACTGCTCAAAAATGAAGATAATAGCACGGAACATTCCATTATTACAGATCTTTGCATTCTCAGGTGTATATAAATGGTGCTTAACTTACGACCACAATTGGGTCCTGAATTTCCATTGCTAAGTGAGTCATGCCCAATTTTACAATCTTCTTTTAAGCAAATCACTGCAGTTCTTAAGTAAATAATGTGGTGGTGAAGCGAATCTGGCTTTCCCCGTTAATTTTGCTTTTCAAGAGCCAGCTGGGAAGGTTGAAAATGGTGATCAGCTGACGCTGGGACTTACCAACATTCTCACTATCACATGATGATTCAAATTCATGTGACCGTGAATTTTAATTATGTAACTCGGGGGATATTGTGATGGTCTTATGTGTGAAGAATTGTTGCAAGTCACTTTTTTCAATGCTGTTGTAACTTAACGATTGCTAAATGAGCGGTTGTAATTTGAAGACCCCCTGTGTTAGAGAAAAACCAATAACTTCCCAGGCGAAATTGCAATGAATTATCCATTTATTCAGTTTGCTTATTAATTATTTTTGCTTAATTTGTAAACATTAGAGAAAGGTCTTTCTTTGAAGAAGTTTACCGGTAATTACATTTTTTCTTGCTTTGGATAGCTTAACTACCACTGTTATTAATGCAGTGGGAGACACCTAAACCTTTTAACATGCAAAAATATTGGGCGTGTGGAAATAATGTTGCACACATTATCTTTCCACTAGAGATTTAGTAAACTGGGTTATAGTGGAGAATATTTGCTTATGTCCAATCTTCTCCAATTGCAGAGATGTTAAACCTCCATAGTTTACCATCTGCCATATTGCCTGGGGGATTATAGGAGCTGGAACCTGGGATGCACCAGCAATAGGATCCCATTAATTGAAACTCAAGGATCTGGTCCAAGGGTGTCAAACTCGCGGCTTGTGGGACAGATGCGTCATGCGCTGGCCACACCCATCCCTGGTTTAGCAAAGGGGAAAAAAGTCACAATATGTCACATGATGACAATGTGACGCCACGAGTTTGACACACCTGATCTAGTCCTTCATTTCCACAGCTGCATCATTAGCCGCTTTAAACCCCTCCAATCCATACATGAAGCAAACTGACACCCACCATGAAAATGTGGCACGACCACGAACGCGAAGCCAAACAACAGCAATGCAGCTCACCAGCTCAAATCCCCCTGCAACTCAGACTAACCCGAGCACAGCCAAGCCCCCACCCAAACAGAGCACACCCCCATCCAATCAGAGCACAGCCAGGCCCCCAACCAATCAAAGCACACCTCCACACAATCAGAACACAGCCATGCTCCCACCCAATCAGCTCCCACCCCCACTGGCAGTTAAAAGGAGGAAACAGCTGCGATCACACATTGCTCCTGGAAGCACGAAGCCAAGAACACCAGCCTGAAGATGACGAATGAGACTTCGTCGAAACGTCGCCAAGACACTTCCAATTTTACGCGGGAGAAAACCCGAATAACCAAAGACCTACATACAAACACCCGCGAAAACCTCAGAAAACATACACACACACACACACACACATACATACACACACAAACGTGTGTGTGTGTGTGTGTGTGTGAAAATAGGCTTTTTCCTTCAGATCCACACTGCTACTTGGCAGCCCTGCAGATAACTTTCTGATTTTCTAGTGCCAAATAATAAAACGATGTTGCTTCAGAATTCTGACTGAACCTCTTGGAGAAATCAAAGAAATCGTGTATTGTTATTTGTTTTAGCTACAAGAATGGCTCCTTGATGCGAGAGAAGATCCGAGATGAGCTTGCGTTGGGCTCGTGGGAAGAATTCTCCAAAGCTCTCGAATCAACAGCTGCTGGAAACGGTGGAAAGGTGGGTAGGTATCTTATAATCCCCCCCCCAATCCTCTAGTTCTGTGATGGCGAACCTATGGCACGGGTGCCACAGGTGGCACGCGGAGCCATATCGGTGGGCACGCGAGCTCAGCTCCGACACTTGTGTGTGTGCTGATTTTCGGGCCTTCTGGGCCCACCAGAAGTCAGGAAACACAGTTTCCGGCCTCCGGAGAGCCTCTGGGAGAGGTGGGGCAGGCTGTTTTTGCCCTCCTCAGGCTCCTAGAAAGGCTCTGGAGCCTGGGGAGAGCAAAAAACGGGCCTACCGGACTATCGTGTGCCAAAAGCGGGGGGGGGGGGGGGGAGGGGGGGGGGGGGGGGGGGCTCATAGAATTATGGATGTGGGCACGCGTGAATGTGACCCCACCGCGCTCCCCCCGCTTTTGGCACGCGGTGGCAAAAAGGTTAGCCATCACTGCTCTAGTTAGATGGGGTTTATTCCAGGAAAGAAGCAATTGCAGGAGAGACAGTTCTTCTGCCTGCCTCATCAGATGGCTTGGCTGGAACTAACTCAACCCAGTGTTTCTCAATCTTGGCATCTTTGAGGTGCACAGACTTCTACAATTCCCCAGCCAGCTTGCTGTCTGTCTGGTTTTGTCTGGTTGAAATAAACCATATTCGTACATTGAAAAGAGGTAATAAAAAGCTAAGAAGAAAACAAAAAGACCAGAACAGATCCTCTCCAGCAGCCAACACCTAAATAAGCAGGGATTAATACCAGATAATTAATCAAACAGAAAACAATATCCTAATCCGGAAACTACCAAGGAAAAAACTATCCCGCCATCCTGGCAAGACAAGCTGCTGTATATAATAAACAGTGGGGGGAACCCACACTCTCTGGCACTCATGATGTTGCTTAGTCAGGTAACGAAATGTCTGTAAAGCAAAAAAAAAAAAAAACAAGCACAGAGCGGGCCAAGAGCTCCATGGTGAAAAAGTAACTTTTTTGAAAAAAAAGGTTTGAAAAAGGTTTCAGTTAGCAGTCACTTCATTTAACATAAGGACCACCTTGTTCGTTCAACAAAACGCAAAAAAATCTTGACATTTATTTAACTGTAATTCTTTGAAGACTTGTTACTGAATAAGTCTAAGTTTTCTTACTCTAATATTTAATTTAGGTTTTTATTTTGATGTGAGGGAAATTACACCAGGAGCCGTGGGAATTCACAGGTTCGATGCCCACAATGTCGAGGTAAGAGCCCTTATATCTCCATTTATGGGTTACTCAGGATTTCTTACACCATGAAGTTTGAATTGACTTCTAAAATTGCCAGGTGCTAATTTTGCCTTTCCTGAAGTGCAAGCCAAGGCTGTTCCTTTATTTTTTTGAAGCCTCCAAAATGAATGGCTCAGCTTTCCATCATGAGATGCCCTTAAGATATTTTAGATTTGAAGTCCCAGAATACACCAATTATTTCACAAATTAGCAGATGATTTACAAGCAGTCTTTGGGGCTGTTGTAATCTTCTGGGAGATTTGCATGTGTATGACTGAACAACTGTTGCAAATAGTAACTATCCAGTTGCTGAGAAATCCACAGAGGCACCATACAAATAATCCTCGACTTAAAACCACAATTGAGGCCAGAATTTCTGTTGCTAAACAAAGTGGCTGTTAAGTGAGTCACACCCAATTTTAGAAACTTTATTGCCTTGGTTGTTAAGTGAGTCATGCGGCCATTAAGCAAATCCAGTTTTCCCCACTAACTTTGCTCATGGGAGGCCAGCTGGGAAGGTTGCATGGCTATCACATGATCCCAGGATGCTGAAAACTGTTCCAAATATATGCCTATTACCAAACACTCAAATTTTGATCATGTGACCATGGGGGTTTTACAGCGGTTTTAAGTGTGGGGATTGATTGTAAGTCACATTTTTCAGTGTTATAACTTCAAATGGTCACTAAACGAATGGTTGTAAGTCGAGGACTACCTGTACAAGCTAGCATTCCAGCTGCCTGTCCAAAACAGATTGCATTGTAGGCTTATATGTTTCTTTTCTTTTCAGACACCAGCCTTCCCAAAGGAAGTGGAAATACGGGCCTTGATCGAAGGTCAGTTCATGGCCAAAAGGATCCATGCAGAAAAGCTGGGCTATAAAATACGTGAGTTTCTTTTCACCAAGATAATGGGAAATTTGATTAAAGTTGCCTTTAAATTGGGTCATTCGGTCTTCTCCATTTTTTAAAATATTGTTTTATTGTATTAAAAGAAATGTGATACATTATATTATTTAGATATAGTGGTATTTATACAGTATTAACTAGAGATTATTAATACTATGATGATTTAGATATAAGTCACTTAGAATTACTTAAGTGACCAACGAAGAGAACATTGCATCTGAGAGTTAAACTGTGGGGTCCTTAGTGCTCTCTGAGCTTGGTTATTTTCTTGTAGATGTTTCATTACCAAACTAGGTAACATCATCAGTGCTAGAAGGAAGAAGGGTTTACTATTTCATTATTTGCAGAGTTGGTAGTTCCTTGATTGGAGTATTGTTTACTGCTTGAACCAATAAACAACAGCCTAATCAAGGAACAATCAATCATATTGGCAGAGAAGCCACTTGTATATTAACAGAGAGCAACCCTGTCTCTCTTCTAGTGTTGATGATGTTACCTCGTTGAGTAATGAAAAATTGGCAAGAAAACAACCTAATTCATAGTGTTTCAAGGGCCCTACAGGTCAGATGAGAGATGTGCAGATTTGAATGAATGAATGAATGAATGCCTTTAAAAACAAGAAAAAGCTCATATCAATATTAATAATGGTTTCTAAAATGTTAATGTTAATAAACATAAGGTTGCTTAAATTGTACACTGAGCTGAAAAGTAGCATTGATAAACAGCAACAAAATACATTCAATTAACTAAAACACACTTTAGTTTGAAATTAGCGATTCTGTTTTTAGAGAGGCAGCTATGTCCAGAGGTCCTTTATCAAGATTAAAAAGTGAAGTTTGCTTTGCAAGCTCTGGCCTTTTCATGTCTGTATGGTGTCAAGCAATATTCATGCACAAAAGGAACCAAACTTGTAGTGTCAGTGCAGGATTCATTTTGTCCTGTGCATATCTCCAAATTAAGGGCTGCTTCACTGGGGCAAATGAGTCCTGTGACCTACCAAGGAGACCTCATCTTCTGGTCTTCAGAACTGTCTTCAGTCTTCTTCTCATCAATGTGACTACTTGAGATTAATGGACTACAGGCAGGCAGATTCTGTGGGTTGCCCCATTTTTTTCAAGCCGTTATGTCTTATGGGAAGTCCTTGCTGAGTTAATTCAAGATAGAATTACTCCATGGCATTAAAACTGCTTAATTTCTGCTTGCAAGTGTGTTTTGATGAACATGTGTTTACAGCTCCCAACTTTGTAGGGAGCTCTTAGTATGTCTGTTAATGGTTTATAGAGGATATTAGAGGAATAGCACCTTTGTAGGAGGAATTAAAAGAAATCAATGCAATGTTTAGGCATGAGGCTAAACCCTAATTGGTTTTTAACTTCAAGCTAAGACCTACTCACAGCTGTAATCATTGGGAAGGTTTCAGCCTTAAGATGCCTAAATTGTTCACATGTCCTATCTTAGCAGCTTTTCCTGTTCTTCGTTGCTTCCTCCTTAGCCGAGGTAGTGAAAATACCAGGAAATACAAATCTGTCACTGCGTTCTTGTATTTCCCAGCTGAGCTGTCATTTTTGGTCTAATAGGCTTACTGTAGTTTTGCCAAGTTTTGTTATCAGTATTAAGTGCGCAAGCGTGCATGTCAGATATTGCCTACGTATGATGCCCCAGGCACCAGAAGGGGTTAAGTCTTCTAAGTCTACAGACATCCCATGTGACTGTATAAACCAATGAACTCCCTTATTGGAGTCATACCCACAAATCAATTGGATATCTTCCCTAATTCTCTCCATCCATCACAGCAAGACAGCAGTGAACTTCTCTCCCTCTCAACCTCTGAGTCATACAATTAGGGTAATAAATGCAGCAGGACACCCTGTTCATTATTGTATATTTGTAAATAATAAAATAACTTTTAAACCTGAAACTGTATGGCCTAAATAACTTCCGCATAGACTGAATGAGCACGACCATCAGTATATATCTGACAAATGGTAGCAGACGATGGAGAATTATTGCTCAGGTCTATGAATTTTTGTAATTTTTTTTAAAAATCATAGAACGTTTTACCTAACATGGAATCCTTGAACCTGAACGAATTATCTTTACAAGAGATTGATGCATTAACCGTATCCTTAACAAAACAGCACCAATCATTAACCAAAAGACTAAAAAAACTTTCTATTGAAGCTACACTGCAAGTACAAACCTCTTTACAAAAGGACCCAACTTTTTTTCCTTCTCTTCACTCGAACACCGAAAGACCAGACCCACGCTTACAACCACCTTGCTTCGATCTCCATTCTACTCCACCTCATGACTCTCATCAAGGACTTCAACCTTCTGAATCCCTTGTATGTTCCAACCCTCCAACTTCAGACCAATTTTTATTTTCTCAAGCTTCTCCAAAACAGCATTTATATCAAGCTTTACATGCGACAGGCCTGCTAAATGCAGGCTGGACTCCTCAAAGAACTCTTGAACTGTTAAACACCCTTTCAACCTCACCAGACCTGGTAAGCGACAATTTTTTGCTCCAACCCACAGATTCCCAGACTGAACTTTTAAACACCCATTTTATTACAAATCCTCCCTCTCCACCTACTGACTTTATTGCTTCCAAAATGGCTTCCACCTTCCCCGAAAGCATGGCTTCAAAAATGGCTGACAAAATGGCCGCCCCCATACCCCACCATGCGGTCCCCAAAATGGCCGACAATTTATATGACCACACTTTAAACAAAATGATGTCTACCACTTCAGACCACAAGGTCTCAACCAACCCCCTTACCCCCATACATCCTCCTACCCACCCCACAACTGGAGATATTCAGACTGATTCCCTATCTTCTTCATCCAGAGCACCGAGTTCGAATCCTCCCAATTTCTTTTCCAATTTTCAGAACTTTTCTATTTTTGCTGCCGCTGCAGACCTCCCCATCTACACCGCTGCAGCTGTAGCAGCTGCAAATATTTCTACTGATACCAATATTGTTTCCAATGTAAAAAGATCTTTCTTAGTTTTTGCAGCTGCCGCCTCGCTCCCCCCCCTCATCGCCGAAGATGCCGCCACCGCTGCTGCTGCTGCCGCCTCCAACATCACCGATGCCCCGTCCAAACAACAAATTCACACGATTTTTGCAGCCTTTGCATCAAAAGCCAACCTACCTTCTACTGCAGCCGACGCTGTCGCAGCAGCTCTTCCGAATCAAACTACAACCACCATCTCCATTATTCCTCCTATCGTTGAATCACCTACAACATCTTCTCTCACACCAAACGACTCCAATCAACAATCCAACGTTCAATTACCTATCTCTGCTAACAGTAACTCATTTCAGCCTTCTATTACTGTACACTGTAATGATTTAAATATTGAAACTAATAATTCCTTGTCTTTATGTACTAATGTAAATTTATCTTTAGAACTTGAAACTGTTTTGCAACATTTTAAACAACATGGCCCATTACCTTTATCACCAAACTTCAAAAAATTACAAACCTCAGGTAATAATTTCCCTACTTGGGAACATGAAACTCATTTACATCTTTTAAGAGAAGGCACATTCCTTATTATTGAATCTCCCCCTAACAAACCTTGGTCATCTGACTTAACTTTTCTTCACAATAGTGTTTATGCCACTCTTATGTCAACTTTAGAAAGTGATATTGTTCATTCTATACCTACAGGTTTTACTGCACAAGAAGTATGGCAATACCTACAAAAACATTACAACACACCCTCGCCTGCAACTATCGCTACTCTTGCCGGTGACTTTTATAGCACCATATATAAACCAGGCACATCTATGGCCAAACATCTTTTCCACCTCGAATCCATGCGAAAACAACTGATTCAACACAATCATCCTGTACCTGAAACTGCCATGATTGGTATCATTTTTAATTCTATTAAACACTTTCCTGGTTGGTCAGGATTCATAAATAGTCTCCACTCCCTACCCACCCACATGTACACCGTCGCTGAAATCAAATCCAAATTAATAGATGAAGATAGGAGACGATCTAATGCTTATAAACATACATCTGAACCTCTCTATGATAGAAGACTCTACCATACTGATAGATACCTTACTTCTTTTGACCACCCCTTTTATTCTAAACATGATTCCCATCCTTCACATTCTTCACACAAACCCTTCTGCCAAAACTGGCAGAACCACCCCTCTCAATATCAAAATAATTTTAATTATTGTAACTATAGAGGACGTTATCATACCTACAACTCCCATCCTCCACACGGTGATAACACCACCCACACTCATGATACAAGGGAATACACCCCTACAGACAAGACTAACAAAAGATATCATACTATCAAAGAACATACTGAACCTAAAAGATCCATGCACACTGAATCTTACATTAGAAAGGGTCCCACACACAAAGATTATAAAGACAGAAGGGGACAACCTACTGAACAATCTATATATTCTAACTCTGAATCCCAAACACTTGGCATATTTCCCAACACCCAACAATACCTGCGTGACACCACGCACTTATGGGTCATCGATTCTGGAAGCATACACCATACCACCAATGACAAATCCATATTATATGATATTCTCCCAACCAATATCTCTATTACAGCAGCAAATGGTACTTCCAATACAGTTGAGTATGAAGGATCTATCTTTATACCCGGTATAGGGGAAATTAGTCAAGTGCTCTATACACCTACCTTTGGCCACAATATTTTGAGTACTTCAAAATTAGGTAAAATCGGTTTTAAAGTATCTCTTGATGATCAACACGGTTTTATAAAATCCAAACATGATAACAATATTATTGCCAATATTTCTGTCATTAATGGTTTACCCTTTCTTATTCCAGATTCCTTTACATCTTCCTCACCCACGACTCAACTACCTCAATCCTCATCGAGACCTGACCCTGACAATCATCCCGACCGTACCCCTGCCACCCACCACGAAGGTACCACACCTCACCATATCAATACACATGACACTTCCAACTCACATAATGACCAACACACCATACCACACCTCTCTCCAACTTCACCAACATCACAAAACCAACGAACCTCGAAAACAAAAATTCAAACTCATATAGGTGAACCTTTACATGATAATTGTGCCCATTTATTACACAGACGTTTAGCACATGCCAGTACTGTTGCTGTAGACAATACTCAAAATTTTTCCCAAGGCGTCTGCACTAAGGATTGCCCTATCCAACTTGACTGTGAGATTTGTAAAGCTGCAAAATCAAAGGCAGCCCCAATTCCCCACACCAGCACTAGACGATCAAAACACATATACGAATTGGTACACATTGACATTGTAGGCCCTTTTCCACTTTCTTTGGGCAAACGGAAATATTTTTTGAATTTAGTCGATGATTTCAGTCGTTTCGGACATATCTATACTCTTACTGAAAAATCTCAAGCCTTTCAAAAAATAAAAAATTTTTACACTCTCATACAAAACCAACACAACATCAAATTAAAGAAAATTCAAACAGATTGTGGAGCCGAATTCACATCTGTACAATTTCAAAACTGGATTGACTCCAAAGGCATTATACATTACAAAACATCTCCTTTTACCCCCCAGCAGAACGGGATTTGTGAAAGGAAAAATGGAATCTTACAGACCATGATGCGCAGCGTCATGTTAGATGCTGATGTACCCCCTAGCTATTGGGCAGAAGCCCTTGCATATGTCAATTACACTTTTAACCGCACATGGAATAAGGTTATTAACCAAACACCCTATTTTCTTGTATATGGCACTCAACCACACCTCACACATCTTCGCGTTTTTGGCTGCTTTGCATATGTCAATATCCCCAAACCACTCAGACGGAAGGGGAATGAGGTGTCCAAAAAATTACGTTTCGTAGGATATGCATCAGGTTCGAAAGCATATCGATTCATAAAAAACAACAACACAGTAATAATTTCCCGTTCAGCCACATTCATAGAAAACCACAACTGGACCAAAATACACTCAAATGACTCATACGTATTAACCCAAGAACCAAATACATCAGATACACCACAGAGAATTCAACATGTACAAACAACAACACCAAAAGTTACACCTCGAACAAACAACACAGATACACAACTACCAATCAGAAAATCCAAACGAATTACACAAGGCATCCCACCTAAAAGATTTGACGTGAACAATGTGACACAGACAAACCAAATACCCATCACTCCAAAAAATTTTAAACACATGCTCCAATTACCGGAATCAGAACAATTAAAATGGTGGGACGCTATGTCCAAAGAAATGGACTGTTTAATAAATTTAAAAGTATTCACAAAAACAACACCTCCACAACACAAACACCCAATTGGCACTCGATGGGTTTACAAAATTAAAACACTCCCTGACAACACATATCTATACAAAGCACGCCTCGTAGCCCAAGGTTTTGCCCAACGCTTTCCCGAAGATTATGATGAAACTTACTCCCCCACAGTAAAACCAGAAAGCGTAAAAACGGCACTGACTTCAGCCATTATCTCAAATCAAGAAGTCTATCAATTTGATGTCCAAACCGCATACCTCCATGCACCATTAGAGGAGGAAATTTATGTCAATGGGGCACCAGGGTTCCAAGTTGAGTTCGGCAAAACATGGAGGCTACACAAAGGGTTATACGGCTTAAAACAATCGGGCAAGCTCTGGTTTGACTGCCTTACCAAAACTTTAAAATCAATGGGGTATAATCAAATTCGATCTCACCAGTGCGTAATGACAAAACCTTATGAAGGGGGAAAAGAAATTATTTTAATCTATGTTGATGATTTGATTTATATCGGGCCCAACGAACAATCCAGCAAACAATTTGCAAACAAATTAAGAGAACATGTTAATTTAAAGACCTTAGGTCATATAGACCAATATCTGGGTGTACAAATTTTTAAAACTGATAGAGGTTTTTGCTTCTCACAAAAGGATAAGATTGAAGACCTGCTACAAAGATGTGGCATGGAAAACTGCAACCCCACAGATACACCCATGCGCACTGACTATAATAAAATTGCTTATCTAGACGGTAACAAGCATCATGATAAAGCTCAATATCAATCCATCATAGGATCACTCCTTTATATCAGCAGATGGAGTAGACCCGATATATCATTAAGTACAAATCTCTTATCTAGACAAGTAGATGAGCCTAAAGAACAACATTGGGTTGCTATGAAAAGGTTACTCAGATATTTGCATAATACAAAAGATATGGTCTTATTATTAGAACCTGATGAAGGGGTAACCCCCAAACTTACCTGTTATTCAGATGCCGATTGGGCAGGGGATGAAAAATCAAGAAAAAGCACATCAGGCTTTATATACTTCCTAAATGGTTGCCCCATAGATTGGCGCGTTTGTCGCCAAAACTTCATTGCTAATTCCACAGCCGAAGCTGAATATGCCAGTGCTTCTGACGCTTGCACACTTCTCACATGGATATATGAATTAGTTTCAGACATTTGGACACAACCTTCACTACCTATCACTCTCCACGAGGACAATGAGTCCGTCATAGCCTCTTCGGTCAGGGATGATGTCAGCTTCAGATCTCGTCATATTGATATACGTTATAAAAATGTGAGAGACCTAGTTAAAAAGGGTTTTGTTGAATTTGTTTACTGCGATACCAAGGATCAAATTGCTGATTTCTTAACTAAACCTGTACCTTGTGAAACACATTGGAACCACTGCAAATCAGTTGGACTGTACTTATAATTTATTTTTCTTATACTTGTTTATTATTATCTTTGAGCACTGTTCCATCACACTTGGCAATAGAAGGGGTCTGTCAGATATTGCCTACGTATGATGCCCCAGGCACCAGAAGGGGTTAAGTCTTCTAAGTCTACAGACATCCCATGTGACTGTATAAACCAATGAACTCCCTTATTGGAGTCATACCCACAAATCAATTGGATATCTTCCCTAATTCTCTCCATCCATCTCAGCAAGACAGCAGTGAACTTCTCTCCCTCTCAACCTCTGAGTCATACAATTAGGGTAATAAATGCAGCAGGACACCCTGTTCATTATTGTATATTTGTAAATAATAAAATAACTTTTAAACCTGAAACTGTATGGCCTAAATAACTTCCGCATAGACTGAATGAGCACGACCATCAGTATATATCTGACAGTGCATTCCTTTCTAGCCTCCATTATCACTTTTTTCTTACTCCTTTGTTCTCCTGCCAAGAGGTCAGGCAGGAACGCCGGCAAGATGTAGCCAATTAATTAGATAGTAAGAGTTATCTTTATTTTATTATTTTTTTTACTTTACAATAAAATGAGTTTTCTCTTAGAAATTCTTCGGGTTTTATTTTCTTAATGTATACATTCGAGGAAAAGCCTCGGTCCAAACCTCTAAACCAGGGTGCGATTATCCCAGAGCCAGGATGGGATCAATCAACTCCCTGACAAAATCAGAGTGAGCTAAATGAATATGGCATGATTTTTCCGATGTATGTGAGTTTTGGAGTAAGTTTGTTTTTGATTAGCCCTCATCCTAGCTAAATAGAACAATTAGATATTATCACATACAGTGTGGCTGTAGTACTATTATTTATCTTTTTTTCTTATCTTCTTCCCCCTTTTATTGGTATTATTATTATTCTCTCTGTAGCTTTGTATGTGCATTCAGTGCTTCTGTGCCAAAGACAATTTTTTTGTGTGTCTAATCACATTTGGCGAAATAAAGTATTCAGTTCAATTCACTTTAGATTCTCAACAAATATACATTAGATTGTGACATATGCCTGAGATGTACAAATGGTAGTGGCTCTTTTCTTAGTTCCTTAGAAGTGTTTGCAAAATTTGGAAGTAGGTAGTTGGTCTAATATTGATGGAGAGGATTTTAGCACAATTTAAGTAATTTCATTGCAGGATGTTATATAAAATCTAGCTGTACAACCGCATTATGAAATACTGTAATGGGAATATAATCTTAATGCTATTCAACATTTGTCATCAACTCATGTTTGGGGACTCTTTCTGTCCAGGAGGGGGCATTAGATCCCATCTCATAGCTGTTTTATATGTTCCTTTGGTCATTTAATCCCTCCTGTTTAACTGTTCAGATGAATATCGTGGCCGGATTCCAGTTACAAAGCATAAAATATACAGATTTTCCCCCAGTAATTTTGTCTCCCTGTTAATCTAAGGTGACAGAGAAAATCCTTCAAGGATGCCCTGTGTCGTGTTTCGCATCAGCCTGAAATTGTATTTTTCAAACTTGACAAATTTAAGTTGTATGGACTTTAACTCTTAGAATTCCACAGCCAGCATGAAGGGAACCATTGAAATCATTGATATTTAGCTCTTCCTGTTATTATTCCATTCTTTATTGAGCCAACTTTATTTTTTATAAATACTCTAAGGCAGCAAAAATATCTAATATTCCTTTCTCCTCCTATTTTCCCCTCAACAACAACTTGATTGGGCTGAGAGAGAATGATTGACCCAAAGTCACATTACCAGGCGGGACTAGAACTCCCCATCTCCTGGTCATTGGCCCAAAATCACCTAACTGTCTTTTATGCCTAAAATGGCACTAGAATTCTGTCTTTGGTGATTGGCTCAAAGTCACCCAGCCGGTTTTCATGCCTAAGGCAGGACTAGAACTCACTGTCTCCTGGAGTTTAGTCTGGTGCCTTAACCACTAGGCCCAAATTGGCTCTATTACCACTAGCTGATTTATTAATATATGTTACATTTGAGTTTGATCCAATTCTGTCCATTTTTTCCTCCTGCAAAAAGTATTTCCATGTATGGGTTTGGGTAGTGGGTGTTCTTTATTTATTTTACCATCGTGTGTGTGTGTGTGTGTGTGTGTGATGTGCCTCCCTTCCACTCCTTTGAAAATGGTGTATAACAATTGAAGTCAATGATTTAATTGGATCTACTGTGAGAATGCCTGTAGGCCTTGTTTCTTGGGCTCCCCAGAGTTTTGCAAAAGTTCTCAGGGATCAAATTGTTGAGTTGCTAAAAATAAATCCTTCACCAAGGTAACCCCAACCCATATGCTAAGAAAATACCATGCAGCTACCATACGAGCATATGGAATGTGATGAATTTATTATGCAAATATGTTCGGTCTGCCTTTTTTGTATAATTTATTCTGCTCTTCCTTGCCCTATGAAAGAAATGTGGAGCTCTGCAGGATATAGTTAAGATTCATCTATTAACTAGAACCTCGTTCCTCAGGTTCATCTCTCACTCTCTTTGAAGATACTCTCTTTGTATTTTCAAGTCGATAACAGAAGGCCCATAGCTGGGATACTTTATTTTTCTTTAAAAATGCAAAATGAGCTTTTCAAGACTACCAAGTGATAGGCCAGAGATCCAGAGGGAGGCTGGTGGAAAATATACTTGATAATGTCTCCCTAGGCCAGGTGAAATTCCTCATAACTTCAAAATACAATAGTGGGGAAATACTGATGGATCCCCAATTGCAAGTATTTGACATGTGGACCAGAATTATGGCATGAGGCTAGAAATATAAATGTGGCTAGAAACATAATAACGACCACAATTGAGCCCAAACTTTCTGTTGCTAAACAAAACAGCTGTTAAGTGAACTTTGCCCCATTTTACAACTTTTCTTGCCACAGAGAATCACTGCAGTTGTTAAGTTAGTAACACGGTTGTTAAGCAAATCTGGCTTCCCTTTTGACTTAGCTTGTAAAAAGATTGCAAACGGGATCATACGAGCCTGGGCCACTGCGATCATCATAAATATGAGCCAGTTGCCACAGTTTGAATTTTGACTGTGGGCAAGCTGCAAAGGTCATAAGTGTGAAAATGATCATAAGTCTCTTTTTTCAGTGCTGTTGCAACTTCGAACAGTCATTAAATGAGCTGTTGTAAGTTGAGGACTACCTGTATATTGCTAATCACGGTTTGTCTTCAATTTACGATTGATCACTTAGCGGCTGTTTGAAGCAGTGGTGAAATGTAAAATTTGTTACTACCGGTTCTGTGGGCGTGGCTTGGTGGGGGTGGGGGTAATGTGACTGGGTGGGCGTGGCCAACTTTAAAAAAAAACCTTTACTTTTAAAACCATATTTTTTTTACAACCTCTTCAGCTGAAGAGGTTGTAAAAAAATGCTTTAAAAAAAAGCCTCTGATGTTTGCACAGCTCACCTCATTGGGGGGGGAGGTGGGCAGGGATTTTTGCTACCGGTTTTGCGAACCATCCGCTGCCATCGCTACAGGATCAAGCGATCCGGTCCGAACCGGGAGCATTTCACCCCTGATTTGAAGTTAATGATGGAGTGGGTCCCCTCTGGTCACATGGCTGAACTTTAGGCGCAAGGTTGCATTTATGGCCATTTGCGGAATCCCATGGTCACATGACCATGTTTTACAATGGTTTCGGCAAAACTGACACTTACTTCCAGTTCTTGGCAAAACCATGTCCACTTAATGTTTGTGGCGTTTGCTTAATGATTGCTTCAAAAAAAAATTGTAAAGTTGGGTCGGTCACATGACCAACTCATTTTATGACTTTCACGAATTAGAACTGTAATGGACAGGTTCCATTAGGGTCATATGTCAAGGACTACCTATAGCTTGTAAAAAGTTTGAAAGGTAACTCTACAGTCTTGAATTGTGATTGTGAAATCTTTCATTAGCCAGAAGGAGAAATTTGATTCGCAGCACAATTGTGCATGTGCACAATCACTGCCATTAGTGAAGCAGAAATACTACATTTCAATGCTGTTTACCAGCTGCATGAAGATGCTAATGGAGATTCAGTTGTCTCCCTAAGCCAAACCTCTTCAACCTGGTGCCCCCCAGATGTGTTGGAATTCATAGAACGAGACAGATAGTTCTTGACTTTTGACCGGTAACTTAGCAACTGATCAAAGTTAGAACAGATTTCACAAAAGCTAATTAAGACGCAATTTCAGAGTTATGACGGCTGCACCTCCCACATGGTCATATGATTGCATTTTGGGTGCTTGGCAACTGACACCTCTTTATGGCCATTTGCAACGTCCTGCAGTCATGTGACCATGATTTTCTACAGTTTTTGCCAGTTTGCACTATTTTCTTCCGGTTTCCAGTAAAAAACTCCCATTGGGTAAAATAAATTTGCTAAACAACTATAGCGTTCACTTAATGATAGTGGTTCACTTATTGACCACTGCAAAAATGCTGAAAAATTGTGTCTGATCACGTGATGCCTTGATTTATAACTGCAACAACTAATTACTGTAATTCCTGGCACAATTATGGTCATAAGTCAAGGACTATCCAGAAAGAATGCCGTTAGTCAGCTTGCTTGTTAGTAACTTCTAAAACCATGAAGATGTATGGCAGGCCCTGCCCCTAATAGCGGTCAATTTTATGCACACTCTGCATACTGAGTAGAATTTTTTTTTATACAGGTAGTCCTCGACTTAACAACAGTTCATTTAGTTACTGGCCAAAGTTACAAGAACACTGAAGAAAGTTCTTAGGATCCCACTTAGAATTGTTGCAGCATCCCCAGTCACATGATCAAAATTCAGCTGGTCAGCAATTGGTTCGTATTTATGACGGTTGCAGTGTCCTGGGGTCATGTGATCATCTTTTGCAACCTCCTGACAAGCAAAGTCAATAGGAAAGCCAGATTCACTTAACAAATGTGTTACTAACTGAACAACTGTGGCAAGAACGGTTGTAAAATGGGGCAAAACTCACTTAATAACTTTCTTGCCAAAGAAATGTTGGGCTCCATTGTGATCATATGTTGAGAACTACCTGTATTACAATCTCTTGAAAAAGGGAGCAAAATTTCTCCGGGTCCATATTTTCATACCATGCATAATTTTATTTATTTATTCTTAGTATACTGCATTTATATTTAATATCTCACTGCCAAGTGGCTCTGAACTAAATTATCTTTATATATTTTTATATATGTCTTGCTTTATTCGCCTTTACTGCATCTTTTTTGCGCGTTGCTGGTTTTGTAAACTTATTGTGACATGGAAGGAATTCCAAAGGTGGTAGTCATTCATTTTCAGCACCTCTAGTGAGAAAAGAAAGTGGGCTCTTGAGTTGGAAACACTTTTTTGCCAATGAAGAATTGAGTGTAGGTTTTTTATTTTTCTTTCAAAAATATTCCCTTCCCTCATTGCCTGCCTGGATAGTCCTGGAGAGCAGAGTTTCTCAATCTTTGCAGAATAACAGAATGACAGAATTGGAAGGGGTGTTGGAGGTCTTCTAGTCTAACCCCCAGCTCAGGAAGGAAACCCTATACATTTGAGACAAATGGCAGTCCAATCTCTTTTTGAAAACCTTCAATGTTGGAGCACCCACAACTTCTGAAGGCAAGCCATTATCCCACTGATTAATTATTCTTGCTGACAGGAAATTTCTCCTTAGTTTCTCCTTAATTTCTGCTTAGCATGCTGGCTGGGGTGAATCTGGGAGCTGAAGTCCACACATCAAAGTTACCAAGGCTGAGAAAAAACGTTTTTTGGGAAGTGGAATACCCTAAGTAGTGTGACCTTTTAAAATTTGCATCACAATCGACCTGGCCAGACAAGGAATTTTTCAATGTACAGCTAAAAGCAAAACCTGATGCCAGGAATCCATCTTTTTGTGGTAATGTCATGGCAACCCTTTCCATAGGCCTGATTCGCTATTTTTCTAACTCTGCACTTAAATGGTATCTCATGCATTTTGCCTCAGTGGTTCAGAAGAAGACAGTCAGGTTTTCTAGTGGCAACCTGGTGGAGATGACATTTCTGGAGGATGATGAATTGGCAGGAATACATTTTCCCCCAATTTTGAATTGGATTAGTAGTGCTATTGGTACTATTTCTGGACCAAACGTTGAAATTTGCCTGGCCCTTCCCACTGGCACAAGACTTATCATCCCAATATCTTTCAGGATGATGGGCTGTATTTGCGGGTTGCCTTTGACTTTCAACACTTTATTTAGTGACTGTTTGAATTTATAACTGCAATGAAAAAAAGTGACTTATGATCGAATTTCACACCTATGACCATTGCAACATCCCCATGATCATCTGATCAAAATTAAAACGCTTGGAAACTGTCTCATATTTATGACGGTTATCCTAGAGTCAACTTTTGCGACCTTCTGACGAGCAAAATCTGGGAAGCCAGATTCACTTAACAACCATGATACTAACTTAACAACTGTGGCAAGAAAGGCCATTCAATGGGGCAAAATTCATGTAACAAATGTCTTGCTTAGCAACAAAAATTTGGGGCTCAATTGTGATCATAAGTTGAGAACTACCAGTACTTGTCTGTCTTTCTTTCTTTCTTTCTTTCTTTCTTTCTTTCTTTCTTTCTTTCTTTTCCTTCCTTCCTTCCTTCCTTCCTTTCTTTCTTCATATAATTTTATTAAAGATTTTAAAGAAGAAAGATTAAAACTAATACAAACTAATATAAAATAAGAAAAAGAAAACGAGAAAGCTGAACTGAAACAAAAGGGGAAAAAGTAAAAGAAAAATAGAAAAGAAAGAGAAAGTATCCTCTTTACCGCATAAGTACAATTATAAATTTACCTCTTACTCTATGATTGCCACTTAACTCCTTTCTTTCTAAAATCTATCCTGTCTAATTATGAAAACCATAAATTATCTGTTTATTTTTTTTCCTGTTCTGCGCAAAAAAAATCTATAAGGACTTTCCAGTCAGCAATAAATGTAGATATTGTCTTTTCTCTGATCAAAAAAATCAACAGTGAGTTGATAAAGTTAAATATCCATGCTCTGCTAAGGGAAGGAAAAAAAATCCAAAGAATTTTGAAGGAAGCAATTAAATTGAATTTCCAAAAGCATGCTTGGCCTCTAAAGGCAGATTCCTAATAATTTTGCAGTTGATAGTTTGACAGGGCGAAATCAATTTTTACAGGGTGTATGCATGCTACAAATAAACTGATGAATGTGTTTGTCAATCTTTGGCTCAGAATGCTACTAATTCAAATGTTACCTTTCCTTTCCATTCCTGCCAGTCCAAGCTGCTCAGCTCTCTAAAAAGCAACTGTAAAGAGACTGTTAACGGCTGATTTATTGTGATGTGTCAGCTTCCAAGTAGATCCTATTTGTACAAATCAAATCTCTTCCCCACAAGGAAACATGCGGTACAGTTTTTACATATCCATTTTAATTACACGGAGGAAAAACGCGCACACCAGTGGAGGTGCTAAATCGTTGGCTTGTCTGGTAAAGCCTTTGGCTCAATTTGCCCAGGGTTGAGATTTGCTTATAGAAGACCAACATCACTCTCAAGTTTTGCAAGAGTAGAATAACAATGGGTGGTGCAAAGTCAAGAGGTTGCATTTCCAACCCTTTTTTGTATTTTTTTTTCTAGAAGAACCAGGAAATATAATTGACGAAAGAAACCAGATTGAAATGCTAGGTTTTCTTTGGGCCAGAACAGATTGTACAACTCCTCGACTTGCAACCACAATTGGGATGAGACTAGTGGTGAAATCTAAATTTATTTCCTATCGGTTCTGTGGGCGTGGCTTCATTAGTGGGTTGCTCCTGGTTCGCAAGAACTGGTAGTAAAAATTTGTAGTAGTCCGGAGAACCGATAATAACATTGGCTGGCCACGCCCTTGAACCAGTCCCCGGCACGGTCGCCGCTCGCTTAGCCCGGCCACCTCATCAGAGGCGTTTACTTTTAAAAGCATTTTTTCTAACCTCTTCAGCCAAAAAAATGCTTTTAAAAGTAAAAGAAAAAAAAAGCCTCTGATGATTGTGCGGTTCAGTTGGGATCGTCAGAGGCTTCTAAAAGCATTTTTTTCCTGCAACCTCTTAAGGTTGTAGAAAAAATGCTTTTAAAAGTTAAAAAAAAAAAGTTGGCCAGGCCCACCCAGTCACATTACCTACCCACCAAGCCACGCCCACAGAATAAGTCACGCCCACAGAACTGGTAGTAAAAAGATTTAGAACCCACCCCTGAGTGGCTTGGTGGGCGAGGCTTGGTGGGGTGACTGGGTGGGTGTGGCAATGTAACCATGTGACTTGGGGAATCAAAAGACAAGCTCACTAAGAATGTCCTGCTGGAGCAGGGTTGGACTAGATGACCGCTAGCTCCTTTGCAGCCCTGGATTATCCTCTGAAGCTGCGTCTAGTGCCAGATTTGTAGTCCTTCCTTCCTTCCTCTCCTTTTCCCTTCCTTCCTTCCCTCCCTCCCTCCCTCTCTCTCTCTCTCTCTCTTTCTTTCTTTCTTTCTCTCTTTCTTTCAAAAACGCACTCCCCCAACCTCCCTGTTTTTGGCCTACACCCCCCTAGCAGGCGTCCGAGTCTTTTTTTTACTTTTTAAAAGCATTTTTTTATTACCTATTCGCCCGAGCCAGTAGTAAAAAAGTGCCTAAAAAGTAAAAAAAAAAAAAGTTCCGATGTTCAGCTAGCGATGTCAGAACTCCTCCCCCCCTCCTTTTTAAAGCTTTTAAAACTACCGGTTCTGGCATGTAACCCTGCATGTGCAGAAGTTACAAAACACCGGGCAGTACAAGACAACCGGGCAGGTGGGCGGAGCCTTGCACCAGGATCGCTACTGGTTTTCCGAACCACCCGCCATGCTCGCTACTGGATCGGGCGATCCAGTCCGAACTGGGAGCATTTCATTGAGAATTTCATTGAGAATGAGAATTTCCATTGCCAAGCAAAGCAATGGTTAAGTGAATTGCTCTGGATTTTACGATCATTTCTGCCACAGTTGTTAGGCAAATACTGCCGTTATTAAGCGAATCGCACAGTCGTTAAATGAATCTGATTTTGCTTTTTTTGGAAGCTGGTTGGGAAGGACACGAATGGTGAGCACATGACTCCAGGATGCTGCAACTGTTGTAAATTCATTCCAGTTGCCAAATATCTGGATTTTGATCATGTTCCTGTAATAATGCTGTCAAAA
Organism: Ptyas mucosa; assembly: GCA_012654045.1. Lineage (NCBI taxonomy): Eukaryota > Metazoa > Chordata > Lepidosauria > Squamata > Colubridae > Ptyas > Ptyas mucosa. The sequence goes on along the minus strand of WNWU01013384.1, from coordinate 497,194 downwards.
ATCGTAAGTCTGAGGACTGGTTGTGATTTTTTCCCCCTGGTGCCATTGTAACGTCAAACGATTCTTAAATGGTTGCAAGTTGAGCATTACTTATATATATTTATTCAAAGTGCAGGGAGTAGATACATCTGTCTTTCTCAACCTAATAGTAATAGCAGTAGCCCTTATATACTGCTTCATAGTGCTTTACAGCCTTCTCTAAGCGATTTATAGAGTCAGCTTCTTGCCACCAACAATCTGGGTCCTCATTTTACCCACCTTGGAAGAATGGAAGGCTGAGTCAACCTTGAGCCCTGTCAGGATCAAACTCCTGGCAATGAGCAGTGAGTTAACCATTGTGCCACCTCCTCTCTCCTTTCTCAGGCCCTCCAAATCAAGGGTCTCCAATCCTGGCATCTTTTAAGACTTGTGGACTTCAACTCCCAGAATTCCTCAGCCAGTATGTGTTTATTATGAAATACAATTGCAGTGTTCAGGGCCATGTGATTGCCATTTGTGATCTTCCCAGCTGGCTTCTGACAAGTAAAGTCCACAAAAGAAGACAGATTCATTCAATAACCACGTGAGTCACTGATCAACTTCAGTGATTCGCTTAACAACTGTGGCAAAAATGGTCATAAAATCCAAAGCAACTCAATTAACAACTGGCCTTGCTTAGCAAAGGAAATTCTCATTCCAATTGTGGTTGTAAATTGAGGACTATCTGTATAATCTCTTCTAGTCCTGGTTCTAGAAAAATATAAAGGTCATAAATGTGACCTTCCCCAATTGTGGTCACATTTTGAAGATTACCTATGTTGCCTATCATGATTAGTGATACTGGTACTACTAGATTTCTTCTCCTTCTCCTTCTCCTTCTCCTTCTCCTTCTCCTTCTCCTTCTCCTTCTCCTTCTCCTTCTCCTTCTCCTTCTCCTTCTCCTTCTCCTTCT
>WNWU01013384.1:434441-487204 GCA_012654045.1 Ptyas mucosa | reverse complement strand
GGGGGGGGGGGGCGGGGCGGAGCAGGGCGGGGAGAGGAATTGGGCCACATGAACAGCGGACTGACACACATGTGCGCCGACCTGCCGTTTGTATTATTGGAGCTGTTCTCATGCCTGCAGGCTAGCCCTCCTCTTGCGGCCCGGTTCCAAATAGGCCTTGGCCCAATAGTGAGCCGTGTCCCTGGGCTTGGGGATCCCTGCTCTAGAGCAGAGTTCCCCATTTTCAGCTTTGTGGATCGGCTTGCGCAAAAGGAGCATGTGTGCCCGTGCTCTCCCACTATTTGTGCAAGTGGAAGTGGGCACGTGCTTACCCGCCACTTCCACGGCCTGGTTCCGAACAGCTCAAGGGGTTGGGGACCCCTGTTCTAGAGCAGGGTTGTCCAACCTTGGCAGCTTCAACATCTGTGGACTTCATGCTGGCCTGGGGATTCTGGGAGTTGAAGTCCAGCATAAGCTTGCCAAGGTTGGTCATCCCTGCTGTAAAGCAGTGTTTTTAAAACCTGGCAGATTTAAGATGTGTGGACTTCAGAATTCCCCAGCCAATAGCCAATAGTCAACTATTTGCCCAGCAATACTTGTTAAGCTTCCTTCTAAATTCTTTAGAGTGTGTGTCTTTCAGTTCAAATAAAAGAAGAATCGCACAGCTTCCTAATTTTAAACATGCATTTTTTTTTTCAATTGTCTCTGTCAATCATAGCAAGTTATAGCAACAAATGTTCCAAGTCAACCATTGCAAAGATACTGGAGCCCTTCCATCCTTGTATGGAAACAAGAGTTATGTATGTTTCTGGTTATCTCATATCTGCCCTTTTGTGGAAAGAAAACTGAGCCTTAATATCAAAACTATGCGGGCTGGGAATTTTGGTGGTTGTAGTCCTCGTGAATCTGGATCAGTGGTGGGTTTCAAATTTTTTTACTACTGGTTCTGTAGGTGTGGGTTGGTGGTCGTGGCATGGCTTGGTGGGCATGGCATGGGAAGGATACTGTAAAATCTCCATTCCCTTCCCACTCCAGGGGAAGGATACTGCAAAATCCCCATTTCCTCCAAATCAGCTGGGACTTGGGAGGCAGAGAATAGATGGGGGCGGGGCCAGTCAGAATTTTTACTACCGGTTCTCCTAACTACTCAAAATTTCCGCTACTGGTTCTTCAGAACTGGTCAGAACCTGCTGAAACCCATCTCTGATCTGGATTGGGGAAAGCTGCAGTGAGTCCTTCTGTGGTTTGTCCAACCTTACAGCTTTTCCCTTATAACAGCTAAGAGCCTTGTAGCTAAATGTGGTGCCTCCAGCATTTAGTGGAAAGGATAATCGGCAGAATATTCCTTGATGGCTCCCATCAAGAAAGTATTTGAATTTAAAAAAAGAGAGAGAGAGAGAAAGAGAGCAATTATCTTGGTGGAATGCAATTTTTTTTCAAATGGCCTCATTTATTTTAGTGCCAGTCTTTGTGCACTTTTTTTCCTTGCAGAACTCTAATATCTATTAATTAATTGCATGAAATAATGCCAATAAATCTAACAAGGCTTGTCTAAAGCTTGGCTGCACAGGAGAAGCTTAGTGTTTGTTGCAAAGCGAGGGAGAGATTGACTGAGATATTAAGAAAGCGAGTAGTACTGTAGTAGGTACTTAATGAAATGTTTTCTAACACCACTTTAAAATTGTTTTTAATTTTGGCCTGGACTTTAATTTGAATGAAATCGTTACTATTGTTAAATTACTTAAACTCTAAATTAGGGAATGCAAATGAAGTGAACCTGAAATGCAATGTGGATATTGTTTTTATTGACAATCTGTAGAGCAGTAGCATGGAACAAATTCCAATTAGATTTGATCTGTTTAATGCGGTGCAAGTGCCTGACTTGTCAGCAAGCACAATATCTTCCATTAAATGTTCTACCCAGGGAGAAATTAGTCCTGGTGCGGTAGAAATCTTTTTGCTTTTATCTCAGTTTTAATTCTCCATAGATTATGGATACTGGAATGTTGACGCTTCTGGGAACAGCAAAATCACAGCAATAAAAATATGCTGCAAAGGTGCAGTGGTCAAAATTATGTTGCATTACAGATCCATCACAAGACATAATGGGTGTGTTGACATGACATCACACTAAACTGGATTATAGTTTAACTATTAAATAAACCACTCAAGTAGCAATGCAGTGGCCTAGAGGCGAAGACACACGCCTCCCACTTGGAAGGTTGGGAGTTCAATCCTAAGTAGTGGCAGATGTTTCTCCCTTAGGTGCAAAGATAAAATATCTGCTGTGAACTCTGCATAGGCGTCAGGAAAGGCATCTGGCCAGTAAACACTCAGCTTCATTCTGTTGCCCTGATTCTACCCTGAATAAAGGGATTAAATGGTTGTTTAAAAAAAATTAAGCATCCATTGTGGACTTTTGGCTCACTTAATGACCATAGAATTCACATAGCAGCTACTATAAAAGATAGTATAAAATTGAATGTCACATGATAACCCCTTGATGACCAGCAAAATTTATGACCATAATTCCAGGCTCGTTTATAGTTACAAGTTGAGGACTACTTGTAGTTATGGGATGGGATGGGATATTTTCTTGTTGCTTCATACCTCTGAGGTAAGATGCTTAAAATACATGTTTATTGCAGAGAAAAATACAGATGAATTGTTCTGTTCTACAGCAGTGATAGGATTGGCTTTTTGGCCAGATATAGCTTATATGCTACTGTACCTAGTATCTCTTCTGCTTTGCAGAGTTTTCTCTGTCCTGTTACTTGGTCAATGCTAGGCAGCATTTTTCTGTTTCTGGATAGAAACAGATCTCTTAGTTAAGAGATCTAGTCCATAAGAAATGAGAAGATTTGTGAAGAATCTCTAAACTTGTACTTTCAAGCAACCAAGTCATTCAAATGATTTAAGTGAATCTTCTGTATTAGGGAACCAAGATAAAGGAGCATTGTATTGCTTGCTATAATTATTGAATAATAAGTTTTCTAACATTTAACAACCATCTACAATTTCAGTGAATTGTAAACAGTCCAATTTTTCTCTTCAACTACGCGTTCTCTTCTACGCATTCTTTGAAAAGGAGTCACTGCTACTGTGTTTCCCTGAAAATAAGTCCCTGTCCCCCATCTCCACACCCCCATCCCCACCCTAGCTTAATTTTTACCTATGCACCCCGGAGTGGGCAGGATCTTAATTAGGGTTTATTTTGGGGGGGTAGGGCTTATATTGGGCGCACGTGTAAAAATTAAGCTAGGACTTATTTTCAGGATAGGTCATATTTTCAGGAAAACTGGGTAGTCATTGCTGGGGGCAATGCCCATTTCAAGGGCATTGAGCCAGTGTGATACGAAGACATTTCTGCAATCATGTGGCCAGCATGATATCACAGAGCATTGATACCTTCCCACCAAAATGGTACCTATTTACCTATTCACATTTGCATGCTTTCAAACTGCTAGGTGGGCAGGAACTAGGGCAAGGAACGGGAATTCACAAGCGCTCGGGTCTCGAACCCGGGCTGCCGTCTTTCCAGCCAACAAACACAGCGTCTTAACTTCAGAGCCAATGTAACGCCTTACAATCTTTGAAGAATCTGACTTTATTCTGCAAATTTCTGCAAGCTAGGGAGGTACCATTTTAGTGTTCAAAGTTTTTGAATGCAAAATAATTTTCTTTGTCCCCTCAAAGTTAAAAATATTACAAAATAGGTTGCCTGTATTAAAGCTGTACACTGCTGACAGTTGATTAAGTACAATTATAATTATTTCCTTTCTCTAATTGGAAAAGATTCAGGAGTTTGTAATAAAAATCCAGGATGGGACTAGTTAGAATTTTGGTTGACCAATCAATTATTTGCAGTTGAGTATTAAGAGCTTACACCATTTTTAAAAATTGGTTATTTATTGCAGATAAAATAAGGATTAATGGTAATTCTTTATCTTTGCCATCTTGTTTGAATTAGTGATTAGACTAAAAAATGGCAATCAGTTAAAAATTTAAGTTACAAAGAGATTAATTTTTAAAACACAGGTATGCCTTGATTTACAACCATAATTGAGACTGCCAATGACGGTTGTAAATTGTGATGGTCATGAAGCAGATCGTCACGAGACTGATCCAATTTTACAACTTTTTTGGTGTGGTTGTTAAGTGAACCCAGCTGTCATTAAGCAAACACAGTGGTCACTGAGCAAACATCATGATCATTAAGCAAACACCACGATCTTTAAGCAAACCCATTGTTCGCTTTAGGACGATTTTGCTAGAAATTGGAAGAAAATGCCAGTTTTTGGCAAACATTATCATAAATTGTGGTCATGCGCCTGTAGGACATTGCCAAAGCCTGTGAATGAGGGCTGGCTGCTTAGTGCCGGGGTCCCCAACCCCAGTCCGTGGATTGGAACTGGGTTGCAGCATGCCAGAAACCAGGCCGTGCAACAAGCCAAGCCCCATCCGCATGATGCAGGCAGCACGTGAAACCAGGCCCTCTCCATGGAACCGGTTCTGATACCCAAAAGGTTGGGAGCTGCTGGTTTAATGTACCAAATGCAGTCATGTGACTGCAGAGGACGGCTGTCATAACTTTAGAAATTGGACGTAAGTACCTTTTTCTGGTTCCACAGTAACTTTGAATGGTCGCTCAGTTACTGGTCATAAGTCAAGGACTATCTGTACACGGTCATTTATAAACCTTAAGTAAAATGGGAAAGGAAAACTAACCACATGAAGGAAAGGAAAAGGATGCATGTATCCCACATTCTGAGAGAGAGAGAGAGATGGAAGAGTTTAATTAAACACCTAAAAGAAATGGATTTGAGTATGAATAACAAGTGAAAAACTGAGAATATGTTGATATATTGTGACATTTTTCCATTGTTTAATTATCTTCATTTTGTTCCATTATATTGTGCAGTATTTAGTCAGTTAATTAGCTAGCTACCCAGGCTAATTTATGGAAATAATTTTAATATCGTTAGTATGAATACAGAGACTGATAACAAGAATTTTAGTAGCATTTCCAGGAGGTACCCTTATTAGTCTTCTGTAGCAAAACCAACAAAATGTCTTGAGGCTCCTTAAGAAACGAACACATTTATAATTGGATAACCTTTTATAGTTCTCTTTATTGTCAGGGAGAACTGAGAATTTGCCTGCAACATCCTGGGACTTAGCTTTTTTATTTGCACTTAAATCTAATTCATGCAGATTTCGTTAATACAGTTAAAGGATCGATATGATTAACGAGCATGGGTTTCCTGATTTCCAACCGTAGCTGATTCCTCTGATAGCTGAATTATCATGTTTTGGGCATGAATAAATTCACCCTTGCTATCCAGCGAGATCCCAGAATGTTGATTAGCAAAAAAGGATGTTAGCTGCACTGTTAGACAGCCACGGAGCAGTTTAGTGGCTTGGGTTTGTTTAGAAAATTAGATAGTGGGAATAACAATATTAAATAATAAATGTTTTAGAAATAAGATTATGTAGCTGGTTGGAATCTATGGTCAGAGTTACATATGAAGCTGGTTGAGATCTGTTGCTTTGGTCTAGGAAGAGGAGAAAACCTCTAAGGCTGTTTAGCATGGTTGAGAGCTGGACATATTTATTGCATTTATTAACCAACTCTCTTAAAGAAAAAAATGGTACAAAGGTTGAATGAAGGATTCTCCCTAATGGATCTTCAGAATAACAACTTCTAACTTGCTAAGAAATGGCTCCATTGCTCATAGTTTCCCCCCTTTGGAGGCAGGACTGATTTCTGGGAAGCCACCAAATAATAATAGTGCTTTACAAATGGTGTCTCTAGTCTAAGTAGATTAATTATAGGCTTTGTGCGCTTAATGGAAATGTCCAGAATCGGAAAACAAAATGAGGTAGTTCTGGACCTGGGGTAGAAAGCACTTTGGATTTAGAAGGATTCTATAGATAATCAGAACATATGACAAAAGGAGTCAAATCCTTTGGTTGTCAGTTTAGAAAGTATTCCCCAAAAAAGTACTGGACTAAAATTAAAAAGTGGCTTGAAGAGATAACTGAACAACATATAGACTGGAAACTGGAACTATTTTTATTGGGCATACCCACAAGAAATTATAATATAGAAATAACAATATCTCACTCTACCTATCATAACTGCAGCTAGGATAACCTATGCACAAAATTGGAAAAATAATGTCATACCAAAAGACGAAGAGGTGATAAGGAAAATTTTGGACTGTGTGGAGATGGATAAACTGACGAAAGAAATAAAAGGAAAAGATGAAACGGAATATTATTCAATATGGGAAAAATGGTACAAATGGTTAGAGGAGAGGAATAACAAACAAGAAAACACATAACAAAGATGATCTAGAAATCAGGGAGCATCAACAAAACGATATTAAATATATAATATATGTAAAGTAACATATGGATATAATAGTATGTATAATAAGTAAGGAGTGGCATATATAATATATGAGGAATAAGGGAACCACAAAAATAAATATCTGAATATGTGGGGGGGGGGGGACATAAATTGTGGATCTACACCGATACGGAACTGTTGTAAAATGGAAATTTTTCTTTTGTCTTTGTTTTTAAAGAAAAAAATAATTAAAAATATTAATTAAAAAAAGAAAGAAAGAAAGGATTCCCCAAATAGGCCATCTTGAAACACAATCCTGTGTGCATCAGTCAGTTTGCTTAAGCATAATGCTTAAAAATTTCACCAAGTCTATACTGTGAGCCATGTTAATTCTAACTTTCAACTTAATAGTTAATCATCAGTCTGTACATATTTCAGATTTTTCAGCACAGTTCTCAGTTTAAGATAGATGGATGGGTGGATGGATGGATAGGCAGGCAGGCAGAATGTAGTCTGATCCAAATCCAACACCTTAACCACTGTATTTGAGAAGAAAATATACATGTACATGCATATAATATATGTATACATAAAAGATATACATATATTTCTACTTATACACACACATACACAAGTAGAAGTGAAAGGAACACAAAGAATAAATAGATATGCACTTCATGTATTCTTCTGTTTTCTGGAAATTATTATTTCCGTGGCAAACATTTGTAAGATATCGTTAGAAAGCTCCCTAGTGAAAATCTTTGGCAAAACTTGCTTCCAATAAAATTTGTTTCAGATAAACTCTGGGCAGCTCTGCATTTCAGTTTTTGGTCATGAAAAAGGAGGTGTTTTTGTAGTTTCTTAGCAAAAGAGTGAAAGCATCTTGGGACATCATTGATGAATAATTTGATGTGGGACAATTTGGCATTTGTAAGGATATATCAATAGAAGAGAATATTTGTAGGTCAGGGTTGAACCGTGGGGTCCTTTGTGCTCTCTGAGTTTAGTTGTTTTCTTGCTGATGTTTCATTGTCCGACTAGGTAACATTATCAGTGATGAGCACTGACGATCTTACCTAGTTGGATAATGAATTGTTTGCAAGAAAACAATCAAGAAAGTTGGACCATAAGAAAGGCTGAGTGCCAAAGAATCGAGGCCTTTGAACTATGGTGCTGGAGAAGACTCATACGAGTCCCTTGGACTGCAAGCCAATCAAACCGGTCATCCTAGAGGAGATCAACCCTGGCTGCTCTTTAGAAGGCCAGATCCTGAAGAAGAAATTCAAATACTTTGGCCATCTAATGAGAAGGAAGGACTCACTGGAGAAGAGCCTAATGCTGGGAAAGACTGGTAAAAGAAGATTGGGGGGACGACAGAGAACAAGGTGGCTGGATGGAGTCACTGAAGCAGTAGGTGTGAGCTTAAATGGACTCCAGAGGATAGTAGAGGACAGGAAGGCCTGGATGAATGTTGTCCATGGGGTTGTGATAGGTCGGACTTGACTGCAACTAACAACAACGAAGCATCACCATTGATGAGCACTGATGATGTTACTCAGTTGAATAATGAAACATCTGGAAGAAAACAAGCTCAGAGAACGTCAAGAAGCCCATAAGGCTGTCTCCTCAAGAGTCCCACTCGTGTTCATGATGTGGTGGCGTGGAAGACTCAAGAAAAAAATTAAAGTTCCGTCTCAAGAAGGTTAATAACTTGAAGGTGACACTTTCCTGACCTCTGGACATGAAGGTCTTGAAACTCCATAGGCTTCCTTTTGGAGTACAGATTGCACAAATTAACCTTTCTGTCGTTTGTTGGCTACAGATCACTCGGCACCTCTGATTTGCTACTCCATATAAGTTTCCTGTGTTTGAACAGACTGGGCTAATTACATTACGTAGTCTGTCCCAATTTTACAGATTAATTTATGGCATAATGAACAGGCCCAGAGAAGGGGAAGCAGCTGAGGAAAAAGGGGGCAGAGCTGACCTTGTCACTCAAACGGAACTGGAGACTTACTGCTCTTTTCTCAGCTGGCTCTTGAGTTATGCAGAATGTCGGTGACATGTTTAATTATTTTTGACAAATGAAGAATGCCTTCATCTTTATGCCATATTGCATTATGCCAAGGGTTCTGTGACTTTGGCATGTGATAATCTTTTAGTCAAGGTGGAAAAAAATCTACTAGAAGCTCTTCACGTTTCATCTCCTTCTTAAGGGATGGTGATAGGCCCACAAAACTACTGCCAGAAATCTTTGGAGAAATATGATTTACAACAGTGGTCCCTAACCTTTCCAACTTGGTGGCCCAGCCAGGCACAGTGGGGAAGGTGGTGTGAGTGAAGGCGCATGCGAGCGGCAGGCACTTTTGTGTTTGCGCGCAAAGCTGTGGTCATGCAAACGGAGGGCACTCATACACTAAGCTCATGCACTAAGCTCCATTCACACACGCCTGCTGCTCACGCGAATGGAGCTTCTTGACCGTGCATGCTTGCTCATCTCCCGCGGCCTGGTTTTGAACTGGCCATGGCAGAACTTGGGGTTGGGGACCCCTGATTTACAAGACAACCCTGTGACAGGTTGGGTCTTCTTTAAGAAAAAGATGTGATCTGAATGACCAGAATGAACATTAAATTTGTGGCTGATGGCATTTTTTTTCACTTCAGTGCTGGATGGTCCCATGATTTTCTAAGAAATTAACTCTTCCTTGCTGTTTCCATCAGAAGTAGAAAAATAATTGTAGTGGTGAATGAACTTCAGTAATAAGTCCATATTTACTTAACCTAAACAGATAAACAGAAAGACCGCAGGCAGACAAAAAAAGCAGTGGGAACAGGAGTGGCTTATGATTTCTTGCCAGCTTCCCCACTGACTTTGTTTGAAGGAAACTGGCAGGGAATGTCAGACTGCATGATCGCATGGGCTCCTCTGTGAATTAAACTGGTTTGAGTATCATGGAAATTTCAATTCCACAAAAGTAATGAGTCCTGGATTTTTTATACTTTCTTTTAAGTCAGTGGATTCAAAAATTGTTGTGGTATAATGCACTGTTTGGCCTAACTTGGGGGTACCAACAGACAAACAGATAAACACAACAAGAGTTTAGTTGTACATAGATAATCAACCCTTTTCTTCACACTGTTCCTAAAAGTTTAGTGTATGTAATGTATTTTATCTTGATGATTTCATAAAAAGCCCTCCCCAGGCTCCAGGAAAACCTCTGGAACCTGGAGAGGGCGAAAAACAGGCCTACTGCAAGACCAGAAATGGGCTTCAGGGAGGCCTGCTAGGCCCAAAATGGGGCACGGGGGGGAGTCATGTCCGCATGTGCCTGTGGGGCAGCACGGGGGGTCGCACATGCATGTGGGGCATTGCATTATGGGTGTGGGCACACACACGCACACTTTCAGCACCCGAGGGAAAAAAGTTTAGCCACCACTGGACTAGGTGATATTTTTTCTTCCTCTTCCAAAATACTAGGACCAGTACTATCCAACTAACCTGATTAGATGGAAATGTTGAGCAAGCAACAAAAGAAAAAGATTCTGGAATTCATGCTTGCAAGACACCGATATTAATTAGATGTCCCAAAGGTGCTTTTTCTGGAGGCAACTGGACTGTCTTGTTTTTTCTTTTGAAAACATTTCGTTTCTCATCCAAGAAGCTTCCTCAGCTCTGACAGGATGGTGGGGAATGGAAGGATTTATACTCTTTGCAGACAGCTGGTCATTTGCATCCTTTTAGAGAGTTGTTGAGGCAACTTGGAGGTTTATCTATGTCCTCAGGGTCACCTGAGTGGTTCAAATGGGTGTGGAGCCTTCTTGGAACTGCGGAAGGGACTGTGTTGTAGAATGTAGATAGATTTATTTATTAGTTCAGTTTATTTATTGGTTCAATTTATATGTCGCCCTTTTTTCCGGAGACTCAGGGTGGCTTACAATGCGTTAAGCAATAGCCTTCATACTTTTGTATATGTCTGCTTAGTAGGGCTTACCCCCCCCCAAAAAAAAGCGGTGTTCTTTTTTATACAAAGTCAGCTTATTGCCCCCACAATCCAGGTCCTCATTTTACCTACCTCGCAAGGATGGAAGGCTGAGTCAACCTTGAGCCTGGTGAGATTTGAACTTGCAGTAATTGCAGGCAGCTGGTGCTAGTTAACAGCACTTTAGTCTGCTGCGCCACCAAGGCTCATTTGATGATGTCATATCCCTCCCCCTCTGTTGAGAAAGGGTCGCTCAATTTTGACATAGGGTTGTCAAAGAAGCCACAACAATCATTTTTTTTTACAGGTATTTCTTGACTTATGACCACTATTGGGACCAGAATTTATGCTGCTGAGCAAGGCAGTTAAATGAGTCGCACCCGATTTTTATGAACATTTTTGCTGCAGTTGTTAAGCAAATCACAGGAATTGTTAGAAAGAAGCTTCTTAGATGAGAAGTGAAATGTCTTCAAAAGAAAAAAAAGAAAAAGTTGCCTCCAGAAAAAGGATCGTTGGGACAATCATGACCTGGAGGATTTAGAATCTCTACAGACTATTGATTAGATGGTTTTTACAAGGAACTAGATAAATTCATGGAGGACAGATCCATCAATCTAGAGATCCGGTGTTACCTTCAGGGTGGGATCATCCTTCAGTACCAGTTACTCTGAGAAACCAAATGGTGATTTAGAATTAGTCTTGGCCTGATCAGGGAAGGCTTATGCTCCTGTGAGATTTGAACTATTGGAGATGGTGGTTCTTAAGCTAGGCTCTCGACCAACACTAATTCTCAAAAGGCCAGCGTGGAATTATTTTCTTCTGTGCTTCACCGTTTCTTTGATCATTCCTATTGATCATTTCGTAGCAGTGAACCTGAAGATATGGCAAGATGATGGGCTTTTTGGGTTTTTCCCTTTGGGTTTTTCCTTTTTAATCTTCTTTAAACGAACATTGGTTCATTTTCTGCAGATTTGGAACCAAAGGGGGAAAATATCTATGCACCTTTGTGAAATATCCTCATAATTCTACGTAGGAAGGGGTTAGGTTAAAAGAAAAAATACTTTGCACCAGGTATCAAGGTGCAAAACACTGACTATGAATGCTTCCACATGAAGCATTTTGTTGTATGCTTGTTGTAAATTCCTGAGGCTGCCCTTCATCTGGCTCGCAAAGGGACAGCGTTTATTGATTTTTAAAATGAAGGCACGATTAAGTTCCTTGTTCATGAAAATGCTGAATTATGTGCTTAAAAGCTGAGCATATGCTGATTTTGTAGAAGACAGCATTATGGATGCCTCAATGGATATAGTTGCAAGATTGGTACTGGCAGAACTCTGTTTCCTTGAGCAGCTAAAAATGCCATGCTGATGTCTTAAGGACTTGATGATTTTTTTGAGTGGTGGGGGGTGTTCCTTCACCTCCTGGCTGAATGGCAATGGCTAAATCCTAACATTGGCCAAATGGACGCATGAACTCTTTGCCCTCTGCTTTAGATAGTTGGTGTCATTTTGCAAATCTTTGTGATTTAATGCCATAATTTCCAAACCATGCGTGAAAGGGTATTTGTGTGCTGCAAAAAAAACAAAAAACCTGCTAGTGCACTATAATAAATACAGAAATGAAGGAAAGTTTCTCGTGATCCCAGATTGCCCACCCATAGGGAGGCAACCAATGCATCTCCAGAATTCACTGCTCTGCCCAAATATCGACCGAAGGAAAAAGATGATTGGAGGGTCCCAGACACATCAAAACAATCTTTATTTAGACAGGGTAATCCTTTGTAGCTTCATGACTCTATAGACTTTTTCTCTTCAATTAGGAAGAAGGCCTAGGGCACTGATTCAAGCACAGGCTCCTATGGGTGATATTTCTGGTGGCATCTCTTTTGGAAGTCTGACTTAATGGTTCTTTTAGAGCTATGGTAAGCAAGGTTGTGATGCAAATTGGGCGGATCTGTGACTTTTCTGCATTTTCAAATCCACAAAAGAAGGTGATGACGGAACAACTTTAGATATTGTTTAAGAGTTGCAGCTAGAGTACCCCTACAGGAAAAGTATTAGAAACCAGCCGTCTTTTACCTGCGTGCAACCGGAAAAGTAACCGCTTAGGTTCCTTTGGTCTTACCCAACAGAGGTGTCTTGATAGAAGAGAATATTTGTAGCTCAGGATTGAACTGGCCCTTGCTCTGTCAGTAGGAGTGTTCATCCTAGATCAAGCCAAGTCCAAATATACCAGAGAATTCCTGGAGGCCTAGCACTCAGATAAATCAGCCATCAACAGAAACATAAACAACTTCTACATATCTGTCAAAAGAGATTATCAAGAAACCAAAACACCTCCTCACCAGCAATCTATACCCATATGAGCAGAGATGAACACCAAGATTAATACTAGACCAACAATCAAGAAATAAAGTAAATCCCAATCAAGGAACTACTGATGCAGGCAAACAAGCTAATAGTAAACAATAGTCTAATCAAGGAACCACCAAGAACATTCGCACTAACACTAACAGGATAAGCTACTAGTATATAAAAATAAGACCTAACACACTTCCTTCTAACACTGATGGTGTTACCTAGTTGGGTAATGAAATGTCTGGAAGAAGAAAATTATCATAGTGCACCAGGGACCCCACAGAAGTGTCTTTTTCCCCAGGGGTCCCATGAAGTTATCTGGAGGATTTACTGGTTGGTCCTCTTGCTATTTTTTCTCGTACATGGCCACAGAGCCCATTCTTTGAAGTTGTTGCTGATCGCAGCTTCTGGAACAAAATCTTCAGTTTGCAGAATCTGGATTTCTTTATTATTTTATGCCAAGCTTTCTCCCATCTCACCTCCCACCCGGCTCCCTGGGCCCTGCTGATTAAAATATAAATGTCCTGTATATGTCCAGGGTGCAAACTTTTCTGCGGAATGAAGAAAAACCTACCAGCCAGAATCAAGAAGGGACTGTCAGCTTAAGAGGCTTAATGACATTATAACAGGAGTAGGGGAGCTTGTAAGTGGAGCAGGCTGTTTACTTAGATCTAGACTGAAGAACTTAAGAAGCTTATAAAGCTGGAAGCCTATCAGCTTCAACTTAGTAGCTTGCCACAATTCCTTTTCAAAGCAAGTCATGTATCGGTAGACTTATGGAGCTGCACGGGAAGTACTTTCCAACTCTTCTGGGGATGAATTTTGCATATGTCTGCCTTAGTTCTTAATGAATGCATGGAATTGCTCCAAAAGTGCTGTTCCAGAAGTCAACTGGACTTTCTTGAAACATCTTTGGGACAACCAACTATGACCTGGATGATTGAGAATCTCCTTAGACAAAGCATGGCATTCTTCCATATTACTCAGGGTAGTCATTTGATTCACAAGCTTCTGAAGTTGGCTGCAAGAATGAAGTGGACTGGTCATACTTCTCTAAAACCTCGCAGTGTAGTTTTCACCATCACTGTCCCTCAAGGGGAATATGGAATGTGGAGAGCTTCCAGTAGATTTTTCCTCCTTGACTAAGCGTTTATCGCAAGGCTAGAGCTTTGAATGGGGCAGTTGAATTCCTTCACCCTACCTCCCAAGGACTTGGTATCTCCCATTTCTCCTGATTTTATATTTATTTAGCTTCATTTTTCCTTTAAAAGTTAACTCTCTCTTGCCATTTCTGAATATTATCCCTTTGCTTCAGTGGTGAAATCTAACTTTTTTTACTACCGGTTCTGTGGGCGTGGCTTGATGAGCATGGTGTGGCTTGGTGGGCACGGCTTGGTTGGCATGGCAGGGGAAGGATACTGCAAAATCTCCATTCCCACCCCACTCCAGGGGAAGGATACTGCAAAATCCTCATTCCCTCCCCACTTCTTGGGGAAGGATATTGCAAAATCTCCATTCCCGCCCCACTCTGGGGCCAGTCAGAGGTGGTATTTGCTGGTTCTCCAAACTGCTCAAAATTTTCGCTACCGGTTCTCCAGAACCGGTCAGAACTTGATAGATTTTACCCCTGCTTTGCTTGTGTGAAGTTGGAATTCTGTTGTGTTTGAGAAGAGAAAATAGTTAAATTTGGCATTTGGAACATAGGTTCTTTGCTTTATTGTGTATTGTACTATCTCTGAATTTTGTTTTGCCTTAATCTCTGGTGTGTTAGAAGGAATGCCTCCCTTTTAGCTTAATGAATTTGTTTTTTGGCAGTTGATGTCTTTTATCAGCTCATGCCCGCTGGGTCAGCCATTTTGTGAGATCCTCCATGGCGTTCTCAAATTCCAGATCTACTCCCTGACAATTGAGGGCTGTTAGAGCTATGTTCACAGACTATACTAATTTATTTGGGGGGGGGGGGGAACGTAGTTTCAACACCAGTATTTGCTGATGTCCTCATTTGCAAAACAATAAGAGGAGACAAATACCAAGTTTCTTTATTAAATGGCAACGAGAAAAAGCATGTGTTCAGCAACATACCCTCTAGATCGGAGGTCACCAACCTTTTGGACCTCAGGGACCACTAAATTCGTAATTTTAAATCCCACAGACCACTAATACAATCTGCCTGATGACCGGCTGGATGGGTATGGCTAGGTGGTCATGTGACTGGGTGGGCATGGCCAACTCGATGTCACTCGTGTTGAGGGGCACCTCACCGGCCTCTACTCACCCCTCCCCTCCCCTCCCAGCCACTCCTCGCCTCCCCACCTGGGCTCCTTAGGACCCCAACAGGAAGCAGTTGTTGGAGCTAAGCAACCACCATAAGAAAGAGTTGGCAAAATAGCTGGCTCAGTTCCAATTGGGTCTGACCGAGAAGGAAGCTCAGCAGAAGCACCTCACTAAGGACTACAAGCATAGGCTTTCCAAGCAAAGGGAAGGCCTGCAGGAATGCAAGGCCAGATACCGGCACCTGCAGGCTCAGTGGGCTGAGATGGTCAGCCAGTTCCAGGCCATGATGCACTGAAACAAGGCCCTCCGGCTCTTTGCCACCAGCGGTGCTTCCCTCCAGCCTTCGCCCAAAGCCCCATACCAGGAGGCTGAAGTAGACCCTGAGTTGGAATTTCTGCCCCCCTCCGACCCACACAAAAAGACCCTGAAGGGGGAGACTCTTTGCGGCAACACAAACGTTCATTGCATGTATCCACCCCAGTGGCTGTAGTTTTGAGGACCCCTGATTTAGTGCAATATAAAAAATGCAAATAATTTTTCTGCGGACCACCAAAATTTTCTCATGGACCACCAGTGGTCCACGGACCACCAGTTGTTGACCGCTGCTCAAATGTTTTGGATTACAGCTGCCAGAATTACCAGCTACCTTGGATAAAGTATTTAGCATATCTGAAGGAAATCTCTTTGGAGTAAGCTATCCTAGGGTTCCCTCCCCCCAACAATATTTTTCAGAATGTCTAATCAATTTGGGGGTAAAAATGCATTAAGTCAGCATTCTTTCCTTGACTGTTTACATCTTCTTCTCTTACACTTTCCATTTCTTAGAATAAAAATAATTGCTCCATTTCCCCATTATTGGAAGGATTGCCTTGTGTGTGTGTGTGTGTGTGTGTGTGTGTGTGTGTATTTATATATGCACCACATTTTGAATAAACACAGAGAGTGTCAACTCATTGGTTAGGTTGATTGTTTATAAAATCATGATGCCTTAGTGTCCTTGAAAAAGTCATTTGATGGGTATGGGCTTTGCTTTGCTTTGCTATGCTATGCCGAAAGGTGGAAAGTTTAATGGGACGATTAGCAAATATGCCATTCATTTCTGTACACAGAAGATCTGATCAGACTTGCTGGGAAGCAGTGAACCTGGATAAAAGCTGTGAAAAGACTGGAGTAGATTGGGTGGGTGGAGGAAGAATTCATATCAGCTGCTCTAGCTTTACTACCTATGGTGTCTAGAATTGAGTCCAAGAGTTTATTTGCAAATTTAGCATAATTGACAGGTTGCCAGAAGAAGAAATGGTTAGTTTCCTCTAAAGATAGATTTAAAAAAAAAAATAACAGGACTTAATAATTTTTTAAAATAAAACTGTGCTCATTTTTTTTAAACATCGCGTGGAAATTGTGATAGGGAGAAATTTGTATTATACGAATGGAAAGGGTAGCTTTACCCTGATTTTGATGTCTTACAACTTTTTATTTTATTTATATCTTTCCTTTGTTACCTGCTAGTCAAGGCGGCAAACGTATCTAATATTTCTTCCTCCTCTTATTTTCCCCACTTAACCTTGTGAGATAGGCTGGACTGAGGGACAGTCGCTGACCGAAAGTTACCCAGCTGGTTTTCATGCCTAAAGTGGGAGTAGAACTCACCATCTCCTGATGATTGGTCCAAAGTCACCCAGCCACTTCCAAGCCTATGGGGGACTAGAATTCACTGTCTTCTTGTGTAGTCTTCTTTGTACAAACCACCAAACCTAGTTTAAGTATGGTAGCTAATCCTCTGCTCATGACAGGAGAGAGATTCACAGAGATCTGCTTGACTACCATGCCTTGTTTGCATCAAGGTTATGAGTTTCTACAAGTGATTCTCAAGTTACAACCATTTATTTAGTGACTGTTCAAATTACACCAGGACTGAAAAATGTGACTTACAACCGGAACTCACAGGACCATTGCAGCATCCTCATGGTCATATGATCAAAATTCAGGCCCTTGGTAACTGGCATGCATTTATCATGGTTTCAGCATCCCAGAGATATATGATCACCATTTGCATCCCTCCCAGCTGGCTTCTGACAAGTAAAATCAGTAAAACACTCTTAAGTCAGGTTCGAATCTCACCAGGCTCAAGGTTGACTCAGCCTTCCATCCTTTCTAAGGTAGGTAAATTGAGGACCCAGTTTGCGGGGGCAATAAGCTGACTTTGTATAAAATATACAAAAGTATGAAGGCTATTGCTTAGCGCATTGTAAGCCGCCCTGAGTCTCTGGAGAAGGGCGGCATATAAATCAATTTAAAAAAAAAGTCAAACTCAGCTGTTGGAGATGACATAGGTACCTTCAACCTGTTTGACTTCTCCATCTGGTTGATTGCCTTGGCATTTCCTGGTGTTCTGCCACCTAAGGATTAAGACTGTTCAACCCTGGTTTTCCTTTTCATGGTCAGCTAAATTATCATCACTTCTTGCAGATGGGAAGACTCATTTGGTTTCCAAGACTAACTAGGTGCTGCTGCCAAATTATCCAAGATTACGTACACACAAGCTTCTATCTAAGGATCGAGAACATCTGGTTGGAAAAGAAAGTTCTAGTTGAAGGAACGGAAGGTGAAAAACAAGGGACCAAGTTTGGGTACAGGAGTGGGAAATCTTGTCTCCGTGTACAGCAGTCTGCCCACAAATCTCCAGAAACTCTTAATTTAAAGTCAGCTTACTATTTGTGGGTGTGGGTGGAATTTCATACTTTGCTCTAATGTCATATCATGTTTCTTTTCTTTTCTTACAAAAAGGACAAAACTTTTAGGTTTTGTGGATAAGATTGCTGAAGAAGTCTTGCCGCGTTGTGTATCAAGTTGCTGTACTCTACCCCAAAACACGAATCTTCCATTAAAAAAAGAGCATCTAATTTTAACTTGGGAGCAGAGGAAATGTCTTTTCAATCAGGGCATGTAGTAAATTGAATGCCTCTTGTAAGCAGGTGTTATTGTGTTATATTTTCATCAGAGCTGCTGGGAATAAGTTGGAGGGAAATGACAAAGTGAATTGGACAAGAAAGTGGCGGAGCTTGATGAATAATTCAAGGCCGCCAGGCAACAAACACTGATATTTTCTGAAAGGCGAACCACTGTCCTTGGGTTAGAAACAGATGATGATATTATTTTTGAGCACTGAATCAGATTCCCAGTGCTTGTAATACCTGTGCATGGCTGATCTGGGTAGGAGCCACCCCTTAGAGTTCAGCCATCCCGGGTTGAAGGCGCCATAACTTAAGCTATTAGGATAATATCACCAAATACGACATTTAGAGGTATGTCATAGAGAACCAGTTTGGTATAATGGTGTAGCACCAGTCTAGAAAGCAGGAGGCTATGAGTTCAAGTCCCGACCTAGTCACTGAAGCCAGCTGGATGACTTTGGGCTAGCCATTCTCTCACACAAGGCTGTTGTAGGGAAAATAGGAGGAAGAAGTATTATCTGTGTTTGCCACGTTGAGTTATTTGTAAAAATAATAAAGGCAGGATATAAATAAATAAGTAAATAAATCCTGGACTATCTGTCTATCTATCTAAATTTGTCTATCTATCTGTTTGTGATCTGCCTATTTATACCTGTCAATCTATATGTATCTGTTCATCTATCTATCTATCTATCTATCTATCTATCTATCTATCTATCTATCTATCTATCTATCTCATCCATCTCTATCTATCTATCTATCCATCCATCCATCCATCCATCCATCATCCATTCTATCTATCTATCTATCTATCTATCTATCTATCTATCTATCCATCCATCCTAATTATCTACTAAAATAGCACTAGTGAAACTTTTAGTGCTGAGGCTGCATTTAATTGGATTGGGACAAAGCCTGGAAGAGAGACGTATCACTGCAAGGGGCAAAGCCACCCCATACAAGCAGATGGGGTTCAGATTTTCCATCTCCCCAGTTCTTTATTTAGCAATATATGTACCGGTAATCTTCAATTTAGGACTATAACGGAGCCCCTCCACCACAGAATTGCAGAATTCAGTTTTTCATGCTTAGCATGAACCATAATGGTGGCCAAATAATAATCAGCAAAATAGAAGAGAAGGAACTGGAGAATGAAACAAAATACAAAGACCTGTAAATGGAAATAGAACCATTGTGGCAAAAGAAAGCAAAGGTGGTACCAATAATAATAGGCACCTTGGGTGCAATCCCAAAATAGCTGGGACACCACTTGAACATCCTCGCCATTGACAAATTCAGCACCAGTCAATTGCGAAAGGCAGCTTTACTTGGAACAGTTTACATCCTGCGATGTTAACACTTAAAACCATCAAACACCCACATCTGCCTTTCTTAGGTCCTCAGGAAGGACATAATGGGTGGATAAAAATGCTGAATCCAGTCTGAACATCTGGCTGAATGTGCATAAAAATAATAATGGTCCAAAGCTTAACAAGTTGGGCAATTTATTTTATGGTATAGTTTTTACTGTTTTACTGATGTTTTAATAGTTTTAATGGTTTTGTACTTTTAGAATTATAGGCCAGCCAGGTCAATTGATTGAGTTGCTCAGCTATAAGAAATTAAATAAATGAATAAATAAAATAATACCAGCCAAGCAGAGACAGTCCTCAATTTATGACCATCATGGAGCCTTCCCATTACAGCCGTAGTTTTGTCACTGGGTCAGTTCCCACGTGACTAACTCAATTTTACACCCTCGGGGGGGGGGGGGGGGTTGCTAAGTGAGCGCCATGATTGCTCTCATTTAACAACAGTGAACTTGTTATTCATTATGAAGCATTTTTGCTGTAAACTAGAAGTGAATACCATTTTTTGATTTAAAAAAAATACCGTGGGAAGTTGCAAACAGTAGTAAACGCAGGCTGGTTGCCAAGTGCTCAATATGCTGTTACATAACTGTGGGGGTGTCAAAACTTTGGAATCAGGTTGTAAATATCTTTGGGAGGAGGGAAATCTGTGGTAACATTGAATGGTTGCTAAGCAGTAGGTCGTAAGTCGAAGACTACTTGTGTTATTTACTATTTATTTGAATTTATTTGTATCCCACCTTTATTATTTTTTTACAAATAACTCAAACATATCGTCCCTCCTCCCCCCCCCCCCTGTTTTTCCTACAACAAGCCTGTGAGGTGAGTTGGGCTGAGAGAGAAGAACTGGCCCAAAGTTACTCAACTTGTTTTTATGGCTTCTTGTTGTTAGTTGCGAAATCGTGTCCGACCCATCGGGACCCCATGGAAAATGTTCCTCCAGGCTTTCCTGTCCTCTACCATCCTCTGGAGTCCATTTAAGTTCACGCCGACTGCTTCAGTGACTCCATCCAGTCACCTCATTCTCTGCCGTCCTGTTCTTCTTTTGCCCTCCATCTTTTCCAGCATTAGGCTCTTCTCCAGTGAGTCCTTCCTTCTCATTAGTATTTGAGTTTCCTCTTCAGGACCTGGCCTTTTATGGCTAAGAGGGACTTAAATTCACTATCGTCTGGTGATTGGCCCAAAGTCACCCAACTGGCCTTCATGCCTGGGCAGTGGTGGATTAAGGCTCAATGGTGCCCTAAGCACTGACAAATCTTGGTGCTCCCCTCTTTTGTACATACTGTACAAATCTTCATTGGTTGTTTTTTCTTTCTTTCTTTCTTTCTTTCTCAACTTTTTGGTGCCCCCTTTGGGCCTGGTGCCTTAAACACATGCTTAGTCTGTTTAATGGTTAATACACCACTATGCCTGGGGTGGGATTAGAACTCACTGTCTCCCAGTGATTGGTCCAAAGTCACTCAGCTGGCTTTCATGGGTAAGGCGGGACTAGAACTCACATCTCTTGGTTTATAGCCTGGTGCTTTAACCACTTGAACAAACTGGGTCTCTGTTTGCTGCCTGTTCTTCTGAATCTTGAAAGGCATTCTTCTTTTCAGGAAATTTGTTTCTTAAACTTTATTATGTGGACCAGAGGTGGGGAACTTTGTCGCCCTTATGACTTGTGGACTTCAACTCCCAGAATTCCAGAGCCAGCAAGGAATAAAAGGCCTTCTAGGAATTCTTGCTTACCATCTCCCCAGATCATGGGGATAACAATCTTGGCTCAATTTGCATTCACAAGTTGGACTGAGGTCATTAGGCTTCACCCTTAACATAGCAATGGCATTGGAGCACCAACAAATTTGCAATAAAAGAGAAGTAGGAAAGGACTGCAGAATAACATTTCTTCCAACGGAGGAATTTTGCTGGATATTGTTAATTATGGATTGCTCTTCATGCTGCTCCCTAAAGTATGGTTTCACTGATTTCAAACAAGTTTTGCATTTCATTTTGAAGATGCCTATACATTAATCTGTGGTAGCATGAAACCCCTCTCGCTTTTGTACCCTTGTCCAGCCCATTGCTGAGAATTACCCTAACGATATGGATGAAACCCACAACAGATATCGCCCAAGTCTCTTTTCTTTGTACATTCATGTTTTCTTTGGCAACCTGTCAGCTTTTGCTCCATTACCTATTAAATGCCCAATTTATTCGAGGACTTTATTTTATTCATTGTATAATTAACCTTGTTGGCCTACTCAGCGTTCTGGACTCCTGGAAGCATTATGATAGAGAAAAAGAGAGAGTGCGTATGTGGGGGTTTTTCGGGGAGGAGTCAACATTTCATGCTATTTCTGGGAATATGGAGAATATTGATAATGCGTAGGAATCTAAAAATAGAGACTTGCATATGAGCAACCTATTCTACACAGCCTATTCACGCTTCCCACAGAACGTTTGACAGCTGCCAAAGGAAAGTGTCTTCAAGGGTGAACACGGGTTGCATGTCTATTAGCAAGAAGCAGGCGTATGGAAGGGAACTGTGGCTACTTGCAATTATCTGGGGCTATCATCTCCTCCCCTCATACCCATTTATAGATCCCCTCTGTAAATCTGGAGAGGATTTTATTTTATTTTAACAAAATAACACAGTTGGAAGTGTGCGCCCCTCCCCAAATGCGCTCGCGTGCCGCCAACCCCCCAGAATGCAATGCGCACACAGCCCCCGCTCATGCACCCCTCCCCCGTACATGTGCACACCCCACAGTGTCCTGTCCATGCATGTGCACTCCACCTCTGCGCATATGCGTGTGGCCTCCCACGCATGTGCCCTGCATGCGCAGGTGGCTCTCCGCACATGCCCCACGCATGCGCAGCAGAGACCTGAAGACCAGCTGGCTGGCGGGAGGCGTGCACACATGCACAGCGGAGTTGAACTTGGGCGACACTCGCATTTCATCAGAGAGGGCATTGTGAACCACCTCTGACATGCGTGCCATAGGTTTTCCATCACGGCCCTATACCATTTTGGACAAATAGTTGTCCAGTCTCCTCTTTAAAACACCTTTGATGGAGCACCCACAACTTCTGGAGGCAAGTCATTCCGTTGATTCATTGTTCTAACTGTCAGGAAATTTCTCCTTAGTTCGGATGATTAGTTTCCATCTATTCCATTCATTGCTGCTTGTCCTGCTTTCAGATGCTTTGGAGAATATGTTAATCCCCTCTTCTTTGTGGCAACCCCTGAGATATTGGAACACTATTATCATGTCTCCCCTAGTCCTTCTCTTTATTAAAGTAGACATGCCCATTTCTGCCACACTTCTTCATAAAGTTTAGCCTCCAGCCCTCTAATCATCTTTGTTGTGGGGTTTTTTGCACTCTTTCTAGAATCTCAGCATCTTTTTTATATTGTGGCAATCTAATATTTCTCTTATTTTTGCATCATAGGATGCAAAAGAGGCATAGGAGATTTTCTCTGTACAAGAGGGTCACGCTAGGTGCATTATTTTTGGCGTCTCCCAATCTGGAACACTTTTGAGCTTTCTAGAAATTCCAGATGTTGAAACTGGAAGGTCTGGCTGGAAAACGGCTAGTTTAAAGAGAGCCATTAGCCTTTCCTCCTTTTTTTTTTATTGTCTTGCAGATGTGGAATGCCTCTGGATATTTCATTTTTGCAACACATGTCCAAAAACACAATATTGTTTTGAGGGTTTGGCAGCCGTTGAAAGCTTTGTGTCTTTTTCAAAAACCTCTGGAAACCTACTGCAACATTCCCTACTGTCATTGATCAAAATTTCGACATTTGGCAACCGGCAAATGTTTACAGTGGTTGCAACATCTCCAGGTCATGTGAATGCTATTTGCAAGTTTCCCAGATGGCTTCCAACAAGCACAGTCATTGGAGAAAACTGGATTCACTTAATAACTGCATGATTCGCTTAACAATTGTGGCAGAAA
Source organism: Ptyas mucosa (assembly GCA_012654045.1). Classification (NCBI taxonomy): domain Eukaryota; kingdom Metazoa; phylum Chordata; class Lepidosauria; order Squamata; family Colubridae; genus Ptyas; species Ptyas mucosa. The sequence goes on along the minus strand of WNWU01013384.1, from coordinate 463,990 downwards.
AGATGATGAAATTGGATGCAACTCCATTAACACCTTGCTTAGCCATGGAAATTCTGCTCCCAATTGTGGTCATAAGTCAAGAACTACCTGCTGGGGAGTTGTGGTTGTACAGGTATTCCTCGACTTACGGCCTCAATTGAGCTCAAAATTTCTGTTGTTAAGTGAGACCCCTGTTAAGTGAATTTTGCCCCATTTTACAGCCTTTCTTGTCTCGGCTGTTAAGTGAATTGCTGCAGTTGACAAGTTAGTAACACCGTAGATAAGTGAATCTGGCTTCCCCATTGACTTTGCTTGTCAGATGGTCGCAAAAGGGGATCACGTGACCCCAGGACACTGCAGCCGTCATAAATATGAACCATTTGCAAGCATCTGAATTTTGACCACATGATCATGGGGATGCTGCAAAAGTTGTAACTCTGAAAAGTAGCCCTAAGTCAGTTTTTTCAGTGCCGTTGTAACTTTGAACAGTCACTAAATGAAGTTGAGGACTACCAGTATATACATTTAGAGGGCATCTGGTTAGGGAAAGCGGTGCATAATTGGGATTATGGCTTCTTTCCTGCTCTTAGTTAAGATGATAAATTAGATTGTGTGGCTTTCCTATAGGCTGCTGGATTCTATAAGCTAAATTTCCAAGCTGTAAGTATCTTCTGGTTGCTAGGCAACAGCAGCATCCAGTTCTAAGAATCCATCCGTTGAATAGATGACTACCACCTGGTTCCTGCTGAAGGATCCATCATCTTCCAATCTATATAACCAGGCCGACAGAAGTGTGTTTATTCTTACAAAGAGTCTTTTTACTTGGCTGCTGGTTTCCAAAAGATTAACATGTGTATCTTTCTAAGCTGCATGGGAGTGATGGTTCCTTGCTTAAAATCTGGAGAAGCAAAAGAGACCTTAATACGCCTTGCATAGACCCAACTTTAAGGCAGGGTCACTCATCTGGATGCCTTCCAGATGGTGGGACCAACTCCAAGTAAGGAAGGAGATTAGGGATGGCACAGAAACTCTCCCCCCCCCCTTTAGCTAAGGACCAAAGGCCTTCTTTAGTCTTCTACATTGAGATGTACAGCTCTTACCCTTCTTGTCTCAGCTGCTCAAAATGCTAGCTCAGCAGTTTTGCAGCCAGAGAAGGCAGAGCAGTGTTTTCAAGGAAGAATTGAGATGCTTTAAGCTAGGGGTGTCAAACTTGATCTCATTGAGGGCCACATCAGGGTTGTGTTTGACCTGGGGGAGGGGGGCGGGGAGGCATGGCCAGGGTGAGCTTGGCCAGCTTGACGTCACTCGTGTCAGAGGCACCTGTGGTGGTCCGAGTGCTCTGGCGGTGAAAACGGACTCCCAATCTCTGTTTTCGGCTGGGACTGCCTCCTGCAACCCTCTGCCAGCGAAAACGGAGCTCCCAATCTACCATTTTCACTGGCAGAGAGTTACAGGAGGCCATCCCAGCCGAAAACAGAGATTGGGAGCTCCGTTTTCACTGGCAGAGGCACTGCGGGCTGGTCTGCTGTTTCCAGGCAACCCTGTGGGCCAAATCTAAGCACCCCATGGGCCAGATTTGGCCCGCGTGTCTTGAGTTTGACACCCCTGCTTTAAGCTGTAGGAGAGATGGACAGTTAAAAAAAAAGGCTGGAAGGAAATGATGTGATATCACTCGACTTCCTTTTGTCAGGTGTGGAAGAATAGCTCAAGTCTTTAAGCCAGGAATGCAACCCCCCCGCCCCCCCACCCCACTAGACTCCCCTCCCCCTATCTGATTATTTTCTCCCTTCTTCTGGTCTTCTGGAGTAGACAATCTGTGAAATTCAGTAGTGAACTATAGGGTCCTTGGTGCTCTCTGAAGTTGGCTATTTTCTTGCAGATGTTTTATTGCTCTACCAGGTAACATCATCAGTGCACCTAATTGGGCAATGAAACATATACAAGCAAACCAAACTTAGAGAGCACCAAGGACTTCACGATCCTCTGTATTAGATTCTAGATTATTATTGTGGCTTTGCCCGGACTTCAGCTGTTCCAGATATTGATATTGTTGACCAAGGGAACTTTTGTTAAACCAGGTCTCCCTTAAGTCAGAATGGGACAACTTGGTGCAGCCAATTCATACAGCCACTTGCTGTGGCCAATTCACCGCAGGACAATTCGACAATTCAAGTGTTTAAAATAATATTTTTTTAAAAAAAAAAATCTTTGCCATTCACATTTCATTTTGTCCCTCCCTTTGCATCCTTTCTTTAATGATTCTTGCACTATTTTTTTGATATTAGTGTAACTCTTGTCCTGCAGGGAGTCGTCCTGTGGCGAGTTGGCTGCAGTGAGTTGGCCATGCTGAGTTGTCCTAGATCAGGGGTCTGCAACCTTAAACACTCAAAGAGCCATTTGGACCCGTTTCCCACAGAAAAGAAAACACCGGGAGCCACAAAACCCTTCCCGTGCCTGACTATTTCTTGAGCGGCCACAAAAGTAGCATATGTAGTTGAACTAAACGTTCTGTTTTCTTCTGAAACTTTTCTTTTCTTGGATTTATCCATGGTTGACCTACCGGGGATTGAAAAGCTCAATAAATCACATACCGGTGGGTGTCGTACATTGGTGGCTATGACACATATTTTGAGTGACGAGCTGCAGCAGAGGTATGAAAGTGCCATATGCAGCTCCAGAGCCGCAGGTTGCTGACCCCCTGCTCTAGATACACCCCCCTTTAGGTGTTGAGTGCTTATATTGCTGTATTTTTGGCTCCTGTTTCTTGGCCAGGTGCTGTTTCCTGAAGCACGGGGATTACCTCAAGCTCTCCTGGAAATCCCAGATACCTGTGAATCCTAAGAAAGTGCGATATCGCTGCTAATGGCTTCCCTAGTTGAGATAAGTTGCTGCAGGCACAACTCTTACATTCTGCATCACAACTTCCTGCTTCTTTTCCCAGAATGCCGTGTGCAGGTCTGGTAGAAAAGCACAAAGATGCTTTGGAGGACCAATCGTAAGAGGTGGTTTTAGTTGCGGCTTTGCATGTTTGTTTAGTTCAGTGCTTCTCAATTATTTTCTGTCATGCCCCCCTAGGAAGAAGAAAACATTTTTCGCGCCCCCCGCGCAACTGTAAATAGTATCATTATTAGAAAAAGGTCTGTTCTCCTTGAAAGGGAGGAGCATGCGCAGTCACATGTACTGGCTTAATGCTCACTATCGATGCAAATGTCAGCAGCGGTAGCCCGATTTCTTTAGCAAGTTTGATTAATTGGGGCAGCGTTATGTTTCACAGGAGAAGGTCATTGTCAGTCATTTGAGCATCAATTGGGCGCACATCCGTCGGGCAACAAAGTAAGTGTGGACGGACGTCCCACACTAAAGATGGCTCCGACAGGCTCGTGTCACAAGGGTTTTGGACAGCCAATCAGATGCCGAGGTCAAAAGCCCCCCCTTTTACGGAGCCTCGGTGGGCGCGCCCCACTATTTGAGAAGCACTGGTTTAGTTTGTTGAGTCTCCTGAGGGTAGTGGTTTCCAGAGGTTCCCCAGTGGCTTTTGTAACACCTTTCTACAAATATTGGCAAGCTTCTGCCACCGCGTACGAGTAAAATTGAAACTTGTTTTCTCCAAGGGATTACCGGGGCTGAGCGCTTGCGTTATTTATTGACAGTGATGTGGAACCTAATGGCTTTTTAAACCCAATTTGTGCATCGTTGAAATTTCTGATTAAATTTATTGGTGGATGACACTCAAACTCTCAGCACTGGTCTTGACTGCATTGGGAGTTCCTGCGCCAAAGGAAGCTAGAGGTTTCCGTAGGGGGACATTTGCATAAAGGAAAGTAAAACTTGATTCTGTGATTGAAACCATCAATTTGACGTTCTTGTTCCTCTCCCTGTGGACAACTTCGGAAAATTCAAGCAGGCCATATGCAGTTTGGTCATGCTATGCCTGTCAGCCTTTCGAGCAGGGGTGAAATCCAGCAGGTTCTGTAGAACCGGTAGCGGAGAACTGGCAAATGCCACTTCTGGCTGGCCCCAGAGTGGGGTGGGAATGGAGATTTTGCAGTATCCTTCCTCTGCCACAGCCACCAAGCCACCATGCCCACTAAGCCACGCCCACAGAACCGGTAGTAAAAAAAAATTGGATTTCACCACTGCTTTCAAGGTAGCCCAAACAAGAAGCGCATTCCAAAAATACTAAGTCCAACCTTATTGTAAAGTTACACTAAGTTTTTTAGGTATGAAAGTGCAACACTTCCTCCCTCACCATTTTAGTCCAACAAACTAAGGAAAGGGTTCTTTCTGGGATGTTTGCCATGCCCGTTCTTTCTGCAGGCTCAGCTGCCTCTTATCTGTCTGTAGTCTAGTTCTGTGGCTCTTCCTCCTGTCTCCCAAGGTCATACCACATCCCATGGCAATGTTAAATTAGGGTAATGTACAGTGGTGAAATTCAATTTTTCTAATTACTGGTTCTGTGGGCGTGGCTTGGTGGGTGTGGCAGGGGAAGGATACTGCAAAATCCCCATTCCCTCCCCACTCCTGGGGGAAGGATATTGCAAAATCTCCATTCTCACCCCACTCTGGGGCCAGCCAGAGGTGGCATTTGCTGGTTCTCTGAACTACTCAAAATTTCCGCCACCGGTTCTCCAGAACCTGTCAGAACCTGCTGGATTTCAGCCCCGGTAATGTAAAGTATTTTCTCCAACCTGGCGCCCTCCAGATGTGTGGGCCTTCAGTTCCTACATTCATAATATCATTTAAGGCCATCGAAGACTCTGGGTGTTGTACATGAGCAAAGCAATACTCATGAATGAAGGCAAATTATACATGTCCTAGGATTGCAGGATCCAATCTGAGTCAGTCATCAGGACCAGAGGTTTACTCTTCTGAGCTTTCGGACTCATGTTGGAGCCCATCCTCAGAGAACTTCTCTCTCTAACCCAAAGGTGCTTTTTCATCCAGGGTCATGGTTGTTCCAAAGGTGCTTTTTCAAGAGGCAACTGGACTTTCTGGATTTTCTTTGAAGACATTTAGCTTCTCATCCAAGAAGCTTCTTCAGCTCTGACTGGATGGTGAGGAACAGTTCCAAGAAGGCTCCACACCCATTTCCACCACTCAGGTGACCCTGAAGACACGGATAAGCCTCCAGGTGGCCTTAAACACTCATTAAAAGAATGCGAATGACCAGCTGTCTGCAAGGAGTATAAATCCTTCCATTCACCACCATGAACAAGCTTCTTGGATGAGAAGCGAAACATCTTCGAAGAAAACCTAGAAAGTCCAATTGCCTCCTGAAAAAGCACCTTTGGGACAACCATGACCTGGATGACTGAGGATCGCCATAGACATTTTTCTCTCTAACTTTTCTGCCTTTGGGAGCTACTACCAAAAATGGAGTGGAATGGAATTTTTTATCGGCCAAGTGTGATCGGACACACAAGGAATTAGTCTCCAGTGCATAACTTCACAGTGTACATATTAACACCAAGTAATAGGTCATAGGTAATAAATCATAGTTACAACCATTAATCATAAGTTACAAGTTCCGTTAAAGATGGCGCTGCTATGACAGCCTCAGTGAAATGCTCTCTATTATCAAGAACACCGTCTTGTAGTCCAGGGGTCTCCAACCTTGGCCATTTTAAACCTGGAGGACTTCAACTCCCATAATCTACTTCTAGTCTACTTCCTTGACTTTCATGGGGAGGTAGTTCAGAGCAGATCTTCTGATGAAAACTCGGCCAAGTGGCACCTCTTAAGGGTGGTCCTTCTACTGCAACCTTTCTGCAGATTTTCCCCCCACCCAAAAGTTTGGATATGTGCCTCATTTCAGTATTATAGCGATTAAGGAAACTTTTGTTAGGCTTCTAGGTCTCCATCGCCCTTAGATTCTTTACCAGCAGGCTAGGACAAGTTTGCTGAGAGTGAAAATTTGGTGTAGCGGTTAAGATGTTGGCTTGAGAAACCAAGAGAAGGCGAGTTCTAATCCTACCTTAGGCATGAAAAACTGGCTGGGTGACCTTGGACTATTCACTCTTTTTTAACCTAACTCCTCACAGGGTTGTTGTTTTAGGGAAAATAAAAGGTGGAAGGAGAGTTAGGTATCTTCTCATCCTTGAGCTGTACAGATAGTCCTCGACTTATGACCACAATGGAGCCCAAAATTTCATTTGTTAAGTCAGACATTTGTTAAGTTTGTTTTGCCCCATTTTAAAACCTTTCTTGCCATAGTCGTTAAGTGAATCTCTGCAATTGCTAAGATAGTAATATGCTTACTAAGTGAATTTGGCATCCCCATTCACTCTGCTTGACAGAAAGTCGCAAAAGGGGATCAATCACAGGACCCTGGGACACTGCATCCGCCATAAATATGAACCAGTTGCCAAGCGTCTCAATTTTGATCAGGTGACCAGGGAGAGGCTGCAAAAATCGTAACTCTGAAAATGGTCATAAGTCAGTTTTTTTCAGTGCCGTTGTAACTTTGAACAGTCACTAAATGAACTGGTGTAAGTCGAGGACTATACCTGGTGTATGAAAAAAAAAATGGCAAGATAAAAATCTGAAAAACAAATTCTGAGTTGTTGCCATGCATTGTAAAAATTTGGTGAAGGGTGCCTTGGCCTTGGCCAAACCTTCCTTGGCATCTGATTTAGGAGGAATGCTGAAGACTACCATGCTCTCTGGATGTTTGCTGCCTTGACAGCTCTTCTTTCATTTCTTTTTGTACGCCTGAAGGCCCTACTGGGGGAATAAGAAAATAAAAACAGCAGTGTAAAATTAAGCCAGTTTGGCGTCTCTTGGCAACTTTTAAAACTTATGGATTTCAACTCCCGGAATTCCTCAACTACGTAAACGGTGGGCCTGATATCAGTAACTTCATTGCTTCATGTGGCATCTGAAGGGTCAAGCTAGAATTCAGAACCAGAATGGAATCTTCTTCGCCAGACCACCTGACTTGCCAATTATTTATTTATTTATTTATTTATTTATTTATTTATTTATTTATTTATTTATTTATTTATAATTTATATACCGCCCTTTTCCCTGAGGACTCAGAGCGGTGTACAACCAAAATTAAAAAACATGTAATACAAACAATAAAAACAATTAAAAATATATATAAATTATGGCTTCAATTTAAAAATTTTTAAACCCCTATAAACATTTAAAATAATTCTTAAGCCAGCCCAGCTTGTTTGAAAAAGTGGGTTTTAAGGACACGGCGAAAGGCGCTGAGGTCTGGAATTCTCCTCATCTCTGGGGGCAGCTGATTCCAGAGGGTAGGTGCCTCCACAGAGAAGGCTCTCCCCCTGGGGGTCGCCAGTCTACATTGTTTGGCTGACGGCACCCTGAGGAGGCCCTCTCTGTGGGAGCGCACGGGTCGGTGGGAGGTCACTTGTGGCAGTAGGCGGTCTCGCAGATACCTAGGCCCTATGCCATGGAGCGCTTTAAAGGTGATAACCAACACCTTGAAGTGCACCCGGAAGACCACCAGGAGCCAGTGCAGCTCGCGCAGGAGTGGTGTTACATGGGAGTGCCACGTTGCTCCCATCACTACCCGTGCGGCCGCATTCTGGACCAGCTGGAGCCTCCAGGTGCTTCTCAAGGGGAGCCCCATGTAGAGAGCGTTACAGTAGTCAAGGCGAGAGGTGACAAGGGCTTGAGTGACTGTACACAATATCCAATCCTCTAAGCCAATTAACAGCTTTTGTGTCAGCTTTTGGTATTTTCAGTACCATTATTAATGAGTTCTATCATTAAGAAGTTGTAGCCTGTTATAGTTTTCTGTAATGTAGATAGGATCTTACCCTACCTCCATTAATTTCATTTCTTCTTTGCTTGTAGTGCCAACCACAAAAATCTTGGCTACCGGCGGGGCCTCCCATAATAAGGCAATCTTACAAGTAAGTGTGGCTTTTTTGCATTTGAGATCAGCGTCCAGTGTGCCATTTTAGCCAGCTGGTGAGCTCTTGAGTGAAAAAACAAAACTAGGGAACCAAGGTCTTGAGTGGGCAGAGAGAGCCTTAGGAGGAATTAGCCAGCAGTGTAATTTGCGTAGGAGATGTTTACATGGCCATTTGTATGGAAGGAAATGCAGGATTTACTGTCCTGGTCATCTGTACATCTCCTAGGTAAAGATCTTGTCTGGGGCAAGCCCCAATTGGTCTAGGAAACTACCATGGAAACTTCCAGTCAAATTAGATCCTGCTAAGCACCATCTGCTGTTCAGCACCTATTATGCGTAAAAATTAGATACTAGATGGATTAGGCAGGATATGATAGCTGTCTTCCAAGATTTGAGGGGCTGTCACAGAGAAGAGGGATTGATTTATTCTATAGGGCACTAGAGCAGAGGTCTCCAACCTTGGCAACTTTAAGAGTTGTGGACTTCAACTCCCAGAATTCTCTTAAAGTTGCCAAGGTTAAGAGACCTCTGCACTAGAGGGCAGGATAAGAAGGCCAGGGTAGAAGTTCCTAGGGACCCACAACCTAGAAGTAAGAATTCATTTTTATTCATTTTATTTCTTATTCGTTTGTAGTTCCAGATTTTCTGACAGAGCAGTTAATTAGTGGAACAGTTGCTTCCCTGATTGTGAGTGCTCCTTTCACTGGAGGTTTTCAAGACTAGCTGGACAGCCATTTGACTGGGACAGCATAAGCTTTGAGAAGGGGATTAGACTAGAAGGCCTATTCCAACCCTATGATTCTACGTTTGAACAGTCATTCAGACTTGATCTGTGATTTTGGAACTTTAGAATCTGTGAGAGTGCAAATATAATGTATTATTCGCAACACTGACTGTATGTACCCTGCACAGAGAACTGGCACTTCTTGACAATTTAAGAAGGGACTTGAAAGCAAGGTAGTTTTTTTAAAAAGGGCCCTTCCTAAACTGTTCTCTCAGCCACGGTTTCCTGTTGCCGGTGTTGATGAAATCCATCTTATCCACACTTGGAAAGAGGCCTTTGGCTTCACGTCATTAGTTGACACATCGTGGGACTGTGACATGACATCAAGAAGAAAAGGTTATGTCAATCTGTAGCTGGAAAACCGCAGAAGCTCACATCTTTAGATTCCTAGAAAAGGCAAATTAAAGGAGATGCTTTTCAAAGTCAACAACTGGGAATAGTCAATAAGCCACAACTTTATTGGAACCTTTTGCTATTGTCTGAGTGTTACTACCATTGTGTATTACAGTTGTATTTGGTTGCAGCTGTCTAAGGTTCTGTACAGTGGTGGGATTCAAATAATTTAACAACCGGTTCTCTGCCCTAATGATTTCTTCCAACAACCGGTTCACCAAACTGCTCAGAAAGTTAACAACCGGTTCTCCCGAAGTGGTGCGAACCGGCTGAATCCCACCACTGGTTCTGTAACATTAGCCTCTTTGCATCCTGTTAAATAAAAACAGTTACAGGTAATCCTCCACTCATAACCACAATTGGGATCAGAATTTATTTTGCTAAGCAAGATGGTTGTTAAGTGAGTCATGCCTGATTTTGCAGCTTTTTTTGGTGTGGTTGTTAAGTGAATCATTGTAGTTGCTAAATGAATCTGGCTTTCGCCTTTGACTTGCTTGTCAGATGCTGACTGGGAAGGTCACAAATGACGATCGCATGACCCCAGGTTCTGCAATTGTTGTAAATGCGTACTGGTTGCCAATCCTGAATTTTAATCCCATGACAGTAGGGATGCTGCAATGGTCATAAGTGTGAGGACCTGTTGTAAGTCACTTTTTCTTAGTGCCATTGTTTATTTTAAATAAATTGATTGTAAGTCAAAGACTACCTGCATCATGTGACTGCAGGATTATAAAAAAAATTAAAAAACAAATCTGCCTACAATTGACCACAGCTAAGATCATAGAGCATGCAGAAATGATCTGTTGAGGATATAATTTCTAGGAAATTCATTTTACGGTTTTTGGAAGAGAAGGAACTCTGAAGGGTATGTTGAAGCCAAGTCAGCAACCCGATTTATTTCTGCCTGATTAGCAGATGTCAAGCTCCAAACATTGCTCACTTTTTTTTTACATATTTAAACATTCTTGCATTTTTCCCCCAGTGAATTTTTTAAGTGAGATTGAAGCAGTTCTATCCAGTCCTACGGCCTCCTTCCTTTTGCTGCCCATAATTCACAAATATCTAATTGTTCTTAGTTTCTCTATGGCCATGCTGCTGGGGAGCTAAGAAATCCAAAGGCCAGTATTTCTCAGGGACAAAGGGTTGGATAGGGATTTTATTTTTTTCCAATAATGGGTAAAGACAATTAAGATTTTTGTGTGTAAAGTAACTACTTAAATTCATCTCGGTCTAGTATCTTCTCCATCCTTCCTCCTTAACCCTGTGTCCTGGTAATAGTTCTCAAAAACTCCTGGATTTAATTCAGTACTATGTTTTCCCAGATATTATTTGCACATTCCAGAATTGGAAGGGAAATATTCTTTCACTGCAAGCTTAATGTGAAAAGTAGCCCAGATTTTGGCTATTGGGGTTCTTCCCAAATCCTGAGACATCTCTGACAAGAATAATATGATCTCCAGCAGACTGCTCAGTTTTTAATAAGTGCAATATTTCTTTGGATCTGGCTTTTGATTAAAAACCCAGTTGCCCATTAGCTTGCAAGCCGCAAAATAGAATGCAGACAGTATTGGATAACTTTAAAATTCCATTCCTGCTCTTGTTTTAAGGTTATTTTTGGCTCATGTTGAATTGTTGCCAAGTGACGCATCCTCACATATTTTTCCATAAAATTGGATTTATTTGATAGGATTTACAAAATCCAGGGACTGTCCATAGTCTATGTAGGCATTAGATTTATATTCCACCTTTTTTCCAAGGTGTCAGGGATGCTCAGATGAAAATTTCCCTTCATTTTATCCCAACTACAACTTTATTGCCTTGAAGTAGGCTGAGAAAGAGCAGCTGGCCTGAAGTCACTTTGTGTTGTTGTGCTTATAGGCCAGGAAACAGTCACTGCAACATTAGATGAATTTACTTTATTGTTGTATAGTGTAGTAAAAGAATCTTGAAAGCTTACAGGAGTTTCTCTCTACTTTGTGTGGTACCAAAGAGAAACAAGAAAAAATATTTTGAGGTACTGTGTTTTACCACCCCCACCCCCATTTTCCCAGGCCTGAGTACTCATGTTTTCTCCTATAATCATTCCTCCATTCTTACATCAAAGTTATTTCTGTGTTCTACATTGTAAGGTTCCATGGTTGAGGATGGATTTCAACCTTAGACTCCAGAGCTTTGTCCGCCAACTTTAACCTTAACCTTAATTATTACCTGTTACCTTTTTCTGTTGATCCATCTCTCCATCCGAAAGATGCCTTAAGCTACTTTTTAATTAATTTCCCAATGGTGATTCCTAGCATCGGATCTCTTCTGGCTGCAAATCTGGTCTGTCTGTCTTGACAATGGAAGCGAAACTGCAGAGTGATTTTGTTTCTTAATCAAATTGTGATAGACTTTTTTTTTTCCTTTTCAGATCCTGTCCGATGTCTTCAGTGTTCCAGTGTACACAATTGACACGGTTAATTCAGCCTGCTTAGGTTCCGCTTATAGGGCCATCCATGGTAAGTCAACCAGAAGGGTCTGTAAGCATTGGGCACACAGCCAGTACAGCTGATCCTCAACTTATGACCATTTGTTTAGCCATTTAGTATAGCCTTTATTGTCATTGTTACACCATGTATTTCCAATGAAATTGGTTTTAGCCTCACTGGTGCAATCCATGACAAAAAATACAAACAACATAAATAATATAAGGAATAATCCCTAGGCAAGTAATTAGGGGGAGAAAAAGAAAAACTAGTCATACGTTTCTGTGTGTTCGTGGAGTGATTGTGGTTGTGTTTAAAAGTCTGACAGCCCAAGGATAGAAACTCTTTTTAAACCTATTTGTCTGTCTGGCTATGCTTCAATGTCTTCTGCCCGATGGTAGAAGTGCAAAGAGAAACTGACCAGGGTGTGAATCATCTTTGAGTATCTTCCTTAATTTGCTAAAGCAGCGAGACCTGGTGATGTCATCCAGTGGTATTAGAGGGCAATCAGTGGTTTCTTGTGCCGAATTGATCACTCTCTAACCAGTGGTGGGTTCCTCCCGGTTCGGCCCGGTTCTCCTGAGCTGCTAGCGGTGACGATATGATGTCACCAAACCAGTTCTGCCCCCCCGCTCCCCCCACCCCCCCGGGTTATTCTTACCTTTTATTTGGCCCCACCCCCAATCTATTGCTACCTCCTGAGTCCCAGCTGATGGCTAGAGGGAAAAAAACTGTTTAAACTCTTGCCACAGGACTTCAAAGGGCCACCCTACAGCTGATCAGTGTTAAAAGAAAACAAATGAGTAGACCAGTGCCTACAAAAATACGAGGGTAGAACAGTGCCTGCAAAAATACATGGGTAGAACAGTGCCTGCAAAAACACATGATTAGACCAGTGCCTGCAAAAAATAAATGGGTAGATCGGTACAGCTCTGCAAGCAGTTAAAAGCCTGGTAGACCAGTAGCTCTGCTAAATCCTAAATAATTGTCACATGACCATCAAGCCATGCCCACAAAATAAGCCACACCCACAGAAGTGGTAGTAAAAAAAATTAGAACCCACCCATCTCTAACAGTACTGGAAAAGAGATTGACTTGCAACTATCATAGCGTCTCCATGGTCACATTTTTTTTTTAAATTTGATTTATATGCCGCCCTTCTCCGGAGACTCGGGGCAGCTTACAATGCGTTAAGCAACAGCCTTCATACTTTTCTTTATTTATACAAAGTCAGCTTATTGCCCCCACAAACTGGGTCCTCATTTAACCTACCTTAGAAAGGATGGAAGGCTGAGTCAACCTTGAGCCTGGTGAGATTCGAGCTTACAGTAATTGCAGACAGCTGGTGTTGATCATTATGCTTTTAGTCTGCTGAGCTAAACCAGGCTCCTGATGATAAAAATTTGGGCGCTTGGCAACCGGCATGCATTTAAGACAGTTGCAGTGTCCCAGGGTCTGCTGTTTGCCACCTTCTCAGCCAGCTTCTAACAAAGCAAAGTCAATGAAGTTGGATTAATTTAACAACCATGAGATTCACTTTAACAACCATGGTGATTCATTTAATGATCACAGCAAAAAAAGGAGTCATAACATCTGGCGTGACTCGCTTAATAGCCACCTGGCTTAGTGACGGAACTTCCAATCCAAATTGTGGTTGGTAAGCTGAGGACTACCTGCAGAATACACTTAAGGTGGCTTCCCCTTAAATAGGCCTCAAGCATAGCCTTGCCTTCTTGCATGGTATTTCCCGTGGATCAGGAGGCCCCAAATTTGATCCTCAAGGAAGAATCTTTGGGCTATACTGCCTTTCATCTTCTTCTCCGGTAGTTGAACTTCACCCGATTAATTTACTTGTTGGTCGGTTTATTTCATTGACACATCAGCCCAACTCACAAAAGCAACTCAGGGTGGCTTACAATGAGTCAGAAGCATCAAAATAATAATAATAAAAAAAAACTGATTATGTTTGTAGACAAAATCAGCATCTCCTCTCCCCGACCCCAAATAAAATAATAAAACAATCGAGGCTAGCCATCACTTATTCCATTCAAGATTTTTCATTTTTGGGTTGGGATCTTCTCACGGCAATAGCAATAGCACTTGGACTTATATATTTCCCCATAGTGCTTTACAGCACTCTATGGGTGCTTTACAATGTCAGCCTCTTGCCCCCAACAATCTGGATCCTCATGTTTTTTTAACATCTGAAGGATGGAAGGCTGAGTCAACCTTGAGCTCTGTCAGGATTGAACTCTAGGCTGTGGGAATGCAGAGTTAGCCTGCAATGCTGTGTTCTAACCACTGCGCCACCAGGGCTCATGAAAGACTCTCAGGCTGTTTCATGGCTAGTATTGATTCCTGGGTCTCGCCTCCCTTTAAAAAAAAAATCACCCAGTAAATCAGCAAGAGAAGTATGGATGTAAGGTGGGCTGGGTCCCCCCCTCCACCTTCATTGGGCCATCCGGCCTTGCTAATCTTCAACCTTGGTCTGCAAACACCCCAGTTCTATATTCCAGATTTTTGCAAATCCCACTCTTATGGTCCATACAGATAGTCCTCGACTTACAACAATTTGTCTAGTGACTGTCCAAATTTACAACAGCACTAAAAAAAGTGACTTATAACCATTTTTCACACCTACAACCATTGCAGCATCCCCATGGCCACACGATCAAAATGCAGACGCTTGGCAACTGGCTCATATTTATGACGGTTGCCATGTCCTGAAGTCACGTGATCCCTTTGTGCGACCTTCTGGCAAACAAAATCAACGGTGAAGCCAGATTCACTTAACAACCATGTTACTAACTTAACAACTCCAGTAATTTACTTAACCGCAGTGGCAAGAAAGGTTGTAAAATGGAGCAAAACTCACTTAACAATTGTCTCACTTAGCAACGTAAAAGTTGGACTCAATTGTGGTTGTAAGTTTATTTATTTATTTATTTAAAATTTATATACCACCCTTCTCCCTGAGGACTCAGGGCGGTGAACAGCCAGAATTAAAAACATACAATACAAATATTAAGAATTAAAAATACATATAAATTTGGCTCCAATTTTAAAAATAACAAACCAATTTAAAAAACGTCTAAAATTTCTTCCTAAGCCAGCCCGGCTTGTTGAAAAAAGTAGGTTTTAAGGGCACGGCGGAAGGCACTGAGGTCTTGAGATCTCCTTATCTCAGGGGGCAGCTGGTTCCAGAGGTAGGTGCCCCCACAGAGAAGGCTCTCCCCCTGGGGGTCACCAGCCTACATTGTTTGACTGATGGCACCCTGAGGAGGCCCTCTCTGTGGGAGCGCACGGGTCGGTGGGAGGTCATTTGTGGCAGTAGGCGGTCTCGCAGATACGTAGGCCCTATGCCATGGAGCGCTTTAAAGGTGATAACCAACACCTTGAAGTGCACCCGGAAGACCATCGGGAGCCAGTGCAGCTCGCGCAGGAGCGGTGTTACATGGGAGCGCCATGTTGCTCCCGTCACTACCCGCGCAGCCGCATTCTGGACCAGTTGAAGCCTCCGGGTGCTCCTCAAGGGGAGCCCCATGTAGAGAGCGTTACAGTAGTCAAGGCGAGAGGTGACAAGGGCGTGAGTGACTGTGCACAGGGAATCCCGATCGAGAAAGGGCTGCAACTGGCGAATCAGGCGAACCTGACAAAAGTTGAGGAGTAATTGTATTGCAAAGTGAGAAGAATCGGAGAAGGGTGGCTGGTTTATTAACCATGTGAAATGCCAGGGAGGAGGGCCCTTTACAGTGAAGAAAAAATGCTACTCTTCCACCCCAACCCCCCCCCCCATGGCCTTTTCTGCTTACGTTGGCTTTGTGGTTCCATGAATCAATCACTTCTAGTCTTCATTCCCGGAAGGGCAGCATGTGTATGAAGGATGGGGCTGCCATGTTGGGGAAGCTGAGATAACCATACAGTGGTGAGGAGGAAGGCAGGACTTGAAAAAAAGAGAGGACCTTATCAGTGCATTCTTTATTGATAATGCTTCTTAGAGTAGGGGTGTCAAACTCGATTTCATTGAGGGCCGTATCAGGGTTGTGTTTGACGCAGGGGTGGGTTCTAAAAATCTTTACTACCGGTTCTATGGGCGTGGCTTATTTTATGTGCGTGGCTTGGTGGGGGGTAATGTGACTGGGTGGGCGTGGCCAACTTTTTTTTTTTTTACTTTTAAAAGCATTTTTGCTACAACCTTAAGAGGTTGCAGAAAAAAATGCTTTTAGAAGCCTCCGACGATCAAGCAACTCAGCTGGGATCGCCAGAGGCTTTTTAAAGGCATTTTTTTTCCAATAACCTCTTTGGCCGAAGAAGTTGTAGGAAAAAAAATGCTTTTAAAAGCCTCTGATGGTCCCAGCTGAGCCGCGCGATCATCAGAGGCTTTTTTTTTTACTTTTAAAAACATTTTTTCAGACGAAGAAGTTGTAGAAAAAATGCTTTTAAAAGTTTAAAAAAGAAAAGCCTCTGATGAGGTGGGCGGAGTAAGCGAGCAGCGACCGGACCAGGGACCGGTTTGGGGGCGTGGCCAGCCAATGTTATTACTGGTTCTCCGGACTACTACAAATTTTTACTACTGGTTCGTGCGAACCGGGAGGAACCCACCACTGGTTTGAACCTCTGGTGGCCTGGAGTCGGTGTGGCTGGCGCGACATCACTCATGTCGGGGGCACCTGTGGAGACCCGAGCACTCTACCAGCGAAAATGGGCTCCCGAGCTCCGTGTGGCCCTCCTGAGCTCTGTTTTCTCTGGCGCAGAGGGTTGTAGGAGGCCATTACAGCCAAAAACAGAGCTCAGGAGCCCCTTTTCACTGGCAGAGGCTCTGTGGCCGGTCCTTTGCTTTTTCCAGGGCAGCCTTGCGGGCCAGATCTAAACACCCCATGGGGTGGATCCGGCCCCCAAGCCTTGAGTTTGACACTTCTGTCGTAGAGCAATACAGTTCTGATCACCAGGCTTATAAAAAGGTATTCCTTGTAGCTGCTAATGATGAATCAACTTTTGTGGGAGAGTCCCTGTATTTTCTTTTTAACGTCACATAAAACCAATGTATCTTTGTGTTAAGTCTATGGCCAAGAACAGCTTTGTGATATTCTAAAAGGCTCCTGAATTATTATATTCTGGACCAGGGCTTTCAAAACTTGGCAACTTTAAGAATTGTGGGCTTCAACTCCCAGGGGTCAAGATTGGAAAACCCTGGTCTAGACGTTGGCGAATAAAAGCCCACCCTCCCAAAGGTAGGGTTGTTTTTTTTTTTTAGACTTGGATGTCCCACAAGACAAGTTGTGTGAGCGTATTTGAATGAGTGCACTAATAGGGCTTATCCTCTGGATCAGACCATGAATTCTGGACTGCGGCCTTGTTTATAAGGCTGAATGAAGTTTCCCCTTTGTGCACCTCCTTTTTAAAAGAAAAAACGGTCCTGGGCCTTCATTTTATTCCTTCTTCATCCGTCCGCTTCTCTTGGCTGCCTTATCATCATTCTTCAGCGATCACGGATACTGTTGAACTTGCAACTGTGTGGCCAGCTTTACCCTCCATGGGACAAATTGAATTATTGACCCAGATGTGATCTCTGAGACCCCCACATGCCTAGATCCGTGCATTTGAAAATAAAATCTTTACTCTTTATCCTTCACTTCTGAAGACTGACCCGCCTGGGGAAGATCAATGCAACATATGCATCTGCCAAGGAGTTCAGACAATTCCTCATCTTCTTTCTCCTCATTGATCTTCTTCGTAGGACTTGCGACAGAGGCAGGACTGCCCTTGACCGATGTCATGGAATCAGCACCGGGCCCCCGATTAGCTGCTACTCCAGCTGCAGGCACAAGTCAGGTAAGGAGGAGGCTTTACTTTCTTTTTGCTCTTAGTTCTACTGGCTTTAAAATTACAATGGTAGTCCTTGACTTACAGCCATTCATTTATCCCAAAGGTGCTTTTTTATTCAAGAGGCAACTGGACTTCCTTCATTTTTCCTTGGAGAATGTTTTGCTTCTCACCATTCTCATTTTCGCTTCTTGGATGAGAAGCAAAACGTCTTCAAAGAAAAACCAGAAAGTCCAGTTGCCTCTTGGAAAAAAAAGCATCTCTGGGACAACCATGACCTGGATGATTGTGAATCTCCATAGACATTGGACCAGGGGTGAAATGCTCCCGGTTCGGACCGGATCGCCCAATCCGGTAGCAATGACGGTGGGTGTTCGGAGAACTGGTAGCAAAAATCCCTGCCCCGCCCCACCCCATGCCCAGCTGAGCCCCGCAATCATCAGAGGATTTTTTTTTTACTTTTAAAAGCATTTTTTCTTCGGCTGAAAAAATGCTTTTAAAAGTAAAAAAAAAAAGGCCACACCCACCCAGTCACATTACACCCCCCCCACCAAGCCACGCCCACAGAACTGGTAGTAACAAATTTTACATTTCACCACTCCATTGGGCCATTCATTTAGTGACCGTTTGAAATGACAACAGCATAAAAAAAAAAACTTATGACTAGTGGTTGCTCTTATGACCGTGATAGTATCCCCACAGTCATGTGATCAAAATTTAGTTGTTTGGCAACTGGCATGTACTTATGATGGTTTTAGTGTCCCAGGATCATGTGATCACCAGTTGCAATCTTCCCAGCTGGCTTCCAACAAATAAAGTCGAGAGGAAAGCCAAATTTTCTTAATGACTGCATGATTCACTTAACAGTTGTGGTGAGCCGCTGAACAGCTGTGGCAGGAAAGCTCATAACATGGAACATGACTCACTTAACAACCAATGAAAGTTATTGGTAATGAAACATTTGCAATAAAACCATCAAGTTTAGAGAGCACCAAGGACTCTTCACTTAACAACCGCCTTGCTTCGCAATGGAGATTCTTGTCCCAATTGTGGTCGTAAGTCGAGGACCACCTGTAGAAATTATTATAATTGTTCATTTGTAATGAATTTGGAAATTTTTGAGTCCTTTTTGTAGGAATGGTTGGGGTGCCATATCAGGTTTGCATGAGAATGGGGAGCTATGAGGCAGAAACAAAGGAAAAACGAATGCATTATGATATATATGTACGTAATAAATATCTTTAGCACTGAGACAGGCAACTGGATGTCCTCCAGATGTTTTGGGCTATATGTCCCACAGTCCCTTCCTGCTGGACAGATTGGATGAGGCATATGTTTAAAACATCTGGAAGCCATCAGGCTGCTTACCTATATTTTAGAGCACTCATTGAAGAAGCTATACTTCTTCCCACAACTTTCCCACAAAAATGTATTTCTTGGTGAATCCTAACCTCATTTTATGGTGTATTATGAATGCACTGATCCAAGCTTGCTTCCTGAATTACACATGTGCTGTAGAACTCAAAGCCAGTACTGAATTCTTGACTGTCTGGTAGTTGAAGGAGAGATTAATGCAGGCGGACATTTTTTTTTTGTCTGCCGTTGTGGATCTGGATGAACTTCTGGGGATTCCAGAGCTCCTGGGAAACACAGTTGGAGTATCAAATTACATTGGACAAACTCTTGGGGCATCCCTACGCCTGCCTTCCCTTGTGCTGTGTCTCTACTTACCTTGATCATCAATCCTGGTTTTCCTGTGTTACGGAGAAGGCAACTTTTGATGCCCCCATACTGTCTCCCCCTAGCCTCCCTCATTTCCCCATGATAGAAATCTGCACGGTTTTGCCTGCTGGCAGTATGGATTCCTCCACAAGCATCACCGCAGCAGAAGCCAGAGAGTTTCCCAATAATCCAGAGTGTTAATATGAAAACTGCCAGGGAAGTTTATAATCTGATGAGTCAGTTTAGTTCTGTTTTTAACAGGCTGCATCTCCTTGTCTATCTGATTCTGTTCTGTTGAGTTTAGCAGCTTTCATTTAAGTGATGGTTCTTTTTATAAACCTCAAAGTCGACCAGAGGTTAAGTGCTGTCTTCTCTGTAAAATAACTGTGTGAAGTGTTGTCTTGATCAGAGCCCCTCCAGTTTGCTTTCAGGGTATACAAAATAGGTGTTTTCAGCGAGAAAAGAAATGCAAACAGACACTTCCATATAAATAACCTTTAAAAGGAAGAATTTATATGGGTTTGCATTTGTTTATATTTATGTATTTGTTTATATACAGTTAGGCAAATATATAAACACACACACACACACACACACACACACACACACATGTTTTGTCTCCCCTATAGCTGATTCTGCAGCATCTGGTGAGTTGTGGGTTTTTTTTCTCAATGGGTAGAATTAATTTATGGGAAAGGGTTATTTCTCGATGGCATTAAGTTACACAAACATTATTTCTACAGTCCCTGACATTCAGAAATGTCTGTAGGAGGGCTCCAGATTGGTAAGGTAGTTAATGGTGTGTCGTGGTTTCAGAGTGCAGTTCAAAAGTGGGGGGAAGGAGGGAGCTTGGGTTTTCATGTTCCCTCAGCCATTTTGCTGATATTGACCCCTGACCTTCCCTGTGTAGATGCTACCAGATTTCTCTTGGGATTTCTGGTGTTCTTGCACCGTCAACACCACAATACAATACAAGTAATCCTCAACTTATAACTATTCATTTAGCAGCTATTTGAAGTTACAATGGCACAGAAAAGAATGACTTAACCACAGATCCTCACGCTTACAACTCTTACGGCATATCCCCATGGTCACGTGATCACAATTCAGGCCCTTGACAACCAGCGTGTGTTTAAAATTATTTGAAGCATCCCAGGGTCATGTGATCACCCTTTGGGACCATCCCCGCTGGCTTCCAACAAGCAAAGTCAACAGGAGAAGCGGGATTTGATGAACGATTTTATGATTCGCTTTACTGCAGTGTTTCGCTTAACAACCATGGTAAAAAAATTGGGCACAGTCACTTGCTTAGCAACAGAAATTCTGGTCCCAGTTGTGATGATAAGTTGATGGATCTTGACAGACTTGAACACTGGGCCCTATCTAACAAAATGAAATTCAATGTAGAGAAACATAAAGTCTTGCACTTAGGCAAGAAAAACCAAAAGTACACATATAGACTGGGTGAAAGCAGGCTTAATAGCAGTAACTGTGAGGGGGATCTTTGAGTCTTAGTGGACAACCAGTTAAATATGAGCCAACCGTGTGAGGCGGCAGCCAAAAAAGCCAATGCAATCCTAAACTGCATTAACAGAGGGATACCATCAAGATCACATGAGGTATTAATACCATTCTATAAAGCCTTAGTAAGACCACACCTAAAGTACTGCATCCAGTTTTGGTCACCACACTATAAAAAAGATGTTGGGACTCTAGAAAGAGTAAAGAGGAGAGCAACCAGGATGATTAGGGGACTGGAGGCTAAAACATACAATGAACGGTTGCAAGAACTGGGCATGGCTAGTCTAGTGAAGAGAAAGACCAGGAGGTCGCATGATAGCAATCTTCCAATATTTGAGGGGCTGCCACAGAGAGGAAGGGGTGAAGCTATTTTCCAAGGCACCTGAGGGCCAGACAAGGAATAATGGATGGAAACTGATCAAGGAGAGATTCAAACTAGAAATAAGGATAAATTTTCTGATAATGAGAATAATCAACCGATGGAACAGAAGTTGCCTTCGGAAGTTGTGGGAGCTTCATCCCTGGAAGCTTTCACGAAAGACTGGACTGCCATTTGTCAGAAATGGTGTAGGTCTTCTGTTTGGGGGGGGGGGTTGGACAAGATGACCTACAAGGTCCCTTCCAACTCTGTTAATCTGTTAAGAAATTCTGGTCCCAATTGTGACTGTAAATTGAGATCTTCCTGTATAAAGAACTATTAAAAAGGGTTTTTTTAAAAGTCAAAATATGGCCACCGTTGATCCGGGAAGGAAAATTGGATCTTGACACTGAGCCAGCTTTATCTCTGCTATCATAAATAGCTTTAAATAGGCCTCTACATGAATTTCTGGGGTATCATGGATATACTCACTAAAACACCTGCTAAGAACATTTATTTGTTTAGCTTTTTTACATAGCCATCACCAAAGTCTCAAGTTGTTCTACTATAAATATTTATACTGTAGGTAGTCCTTGACTTACGACTGTAATTGAGCCCGAAATTATGGTAGCAAGTTGTTCCGGTTGTTAAGCAGGTTATCATATGACCGCACCCAACTTTATAATATTTTTTGCAGCGGTTGTTAAATGAATAGTGCAGTCATTATGTGAACCCAGTGCCCACAATGAACATTTTTTTGGTTGGAAACTGATCTTAAAAGCTATTTTTCAGCAAAAAACACTATATATACTGTGATCATGTGACTGCGGGGTGCTGCAAATGGCCGTAAATGTCAGTTTGGTCGCTGAGGACCCAAAATGCAATCACATGACCAGGAAGGGGAGGGTCAGTTCTGAGACTCAGAACTGAGTCATAAGTATCTTTTTGGAAACTGATGTAACTTTGGAGAGTTGCTAAGTGATAGGTCATAAATGGAGAATTAACTATATACCGTATTTTTTGGAGTATAAGACGCACCTTTTTACCCCCCAAAAGGAGGTGAAAATTTAGGTGCGTCTTATACACCGAATGTAGCCCTGCCCACCCACTGGCCCCCACCCTTTGGCCTCTGCCTCCCAGCACTTACCTCCTTGCAAGCAAACAGCAAGAAAAAACAGCCCCATTCAGCTTCTGCATAGGCTAATTAGCACAAGTTGATTAGATCGGTCTCCTGACTCTCAGCTGATTTGCTCTCAGCTGTTTTGTGCAGGCTCTTTTGCAAACTCTTGTTTTGCAAGCTCTTTGCTTGCTGCAAAGAGTGCTGAGCAGATTTTTTTTTTCCCTAGCTAAAGCGAAACTGAAAGTAAATCAGGCTCTGCTGCAAAGTGACAAAATGAGGCAGGGAGAGAGATTTCTTTTTCTTTTTGCTCACCAAAAAACGTAGGTGCAAATAATGGGCAAAAGAAGAGAGTTCAAGATTTTAAAACACAAAAGAAAAAAAGGTCTATTTAACTAGGGAATTGTAATAATTGAGATGCTATTAATTCTATATTGTGTTGAAAGCAGAAATGGTTAAGTTGTGGTTTGGAGGAATATATGGGGGAAATTATTTGGTTTATTATTTTTGGTAAATAATTGATTTGTAAGAAATTGGATTGCATGGAAATAATTGGAATATTCATGTTCATATTGATTAATATACAAAAAAGATAGTTATAACTAATTGATTTATATAAAAACGTTGAATTTGTATTAAACAATTGTAATATTAAATAATTAACCAATGTGAGGATGGATATAAAAATAGATGACAATAGGAAGGGGTATAATATAGAATAGAAGGGAAAAATTGAATTTGATTAAGATTAGAGATGAGGACGAAGGGTAATATTGTTTTTTTTAAAAAATAGATGAGGAATAAATATGGCAAAAAGGAAATATAGAAATTGTAAATTTAATTGAAAAGACTAAACAGTGTTTAAATTTGTGAACTAGCCAAATACTCTGTTCAAAGAAAATACATTGTATGTTTGTATATGTGTTTGTCTAAAAAATAAAAAAAAACTTTAAAAAAAAACAACCAAAAAAGGTAGGTGCATCTTATACTCCAGTGCGTCTTATACTCCGAAAAATACGATATTCTAGATTTCCCTCCGAATGTTCTATCTCTGAAATCAAATGCAGGTAATCCTCGACTTATGACTACAATTGAGCCAAAATTTCTTTTGCTAAGTGACACATTTGTTAACTGAATTTTGCCCCATTTCTTGCCAAACCTGTTAAGTGAATCACTGCAGTTATTAAGTTAGTAACACAGTTGTTAAATGAATCTGACTTCCCCATTGACTTTGCTTGTCAGAAGGTCGCAAAAAGTGTTAACATGACCCTGGGACCCTGCAACCATCATAAATAGGAACCAGTTGCCAAGTATCTGAATTTTAATCATCCGACTAGAGTGTTGCTGCCACTGTTGGTAGCTCTGAGGTTGGCAATTTGGCTGCAAACTTTTCATCACCATTCGAGGAGACATCGTCAGTGCGTTTTGAATTGTGCTTGTCTGTCAGAACACAGGTCTTTAAATACCTTTTTATGAGATGAAAATTAGTCTGAATGTTGCTTGTTTGGATATTAATATTCAACCAGTTGTATGAAAAATCTCTCTTTTTTTTCAATGTTGTCGTAACTTTGGACAGTCACTAAATGAACTGTTATAAGTCAAGAACTACCTGTACTTTTCATATACTCAGGTGCCTTGGTACTCCGCTGTTTTGAAACTGGTCCAATTTGGTATTCAAAGCATTTTGATGTGAAAATTTGGTCCCGGTATTCATCATTTGTTTGGTACTCAACACATAAGTTAGAAGTCGCTGTTGACTTCTTTGTGACTCAATACATTATTCCTTATGGGAAAAAATTGTTTCGCACTTCCCGGAACCAATAAATGATTAAGTACCTAAACATCAGGCGTTTCCCTATATGAGCCAAGTGAAACAAGCAAAATGTTAAAAAGTTACAATATTTATGTAGTGACTTACCAAGCACATCTAAATTATATTAAAGTAACCGAAATATCTTTACAATCGCTGAGGCGTGTCACAACTTTTAAGCACCCCTAATGTTTGGAAATTGAAAGTTCAAAAATTTGACATGCTCTAAAATTGAGCCATGTACTGCTGTAGAGGACAGAGGGAATGGCCCTGAAGGGCTACTAAGCCAATGGTCAGATAAGATGGGCTAGGGGCTGGAGCAAAAATAAAAAAATAAAAATTGAAAAACCGTCTCAGAGAAGCCCCTCTCTAATTCATACAAAAATACCTGAAGGGAGGAGAGGAATGCATTCAATCTTGTGAGATTCTGTTATTGCAGCTGTTACACTAAAAAAAATCCTGACCTACATGGCCATCAGTTTCTTAATCTGGCACTGATGATGTTACCTAGTTAGGTAATGAAACGTTTGCAAGAAAACATGCAAGCTCAAAGAGCAAGAATCCCTCAATTTCTTAACCTGTTCTGCTTTGTAGGACTCATAACCAGCTTGCAATTCTGAATGAGCACATTCTCTTAGACTTGTGAATTACTTGATCACAACAGCATGTCTTTCCTTTAACACAGGGGTGTCAAACTCAAGGTCGGGGGGGGGGGCGGATCTGGCTCACGGGTGCTTAGATCTGGTCTGCGGGGCTGCCATGGAAATACCAAAGGACTGGTCCACGGTGCCTCTGCCAGCAAAAATGGAGTGTGCGGCCCTCCTGAGCTCCGTCTTCACTGGCAGAGGGTTGCAGGAGACCATCACAGCTGAAAACGGAGCTTGGGAGTCTGTTTTTGCTGGCAGAGCGCTCAGGCCGCACAGGCTCCCCCAACACGAGCGATGATCTGGCCACGCCCACCCCGGCCATGCCTCCCAGCCCTCCCGAGGTCAAACACAATCCTGATGTGGTCCTCAATGAAATCGAGTTTGACGCCCCTGCTCTAAAACAATTTGCTAGATCCAGTACATTCCTGATCTCTCAGCTTACCCACAACAGGCTTGTTTGGAAATAATGAACAGGAACTTCTAATAAGGATCTTTATTCCAGAGAGAGAGAAAAAGAAGAAGAAACTATACAGAGGTAGTCCTCAATTTACAACCACAACTGAGCCCAAATTTCCCATGGCCACCCAAGACGCTGTTTAAGTGAGTTTTGCCCCATTTTACGACCCTTCCTGCCACAGTCGTTAAGTGAGCAACCCAGTTGTTAAATGAGTCTGGCTTCCCCATGGCTTATCAGAAAGTAACAAAAGCTTGACTGGGACAGCTCAATCGTCATAAATACATACCAGTTGCTAAGCATCCAAATTTTGATCATGTGAATATGGGACTGCTGCAGTGATCATAAGCATGAAAAATGTTCATAAGCTACTTTCTCCGTTGTAACTTTTAGTGGTCACTCAGTGAATGGTTGTAAGTTGAAGACCACCTGCAATGAAAGAATACCAGCAATTGCTATACATCCAAAATAAAACCCGTATTGTGTAAAATAGCAATAGCAATGGCACTTAACTTATACACCGCTTCCTAGTGCTTCACAGCCCTCTCTAAGCAGTTTACAGAGTCAGCCTCTTGCCCCCAACAATCTGGGTTCTCATTTTACCCACCTCGAAAGGATGGAAGGCTGAGTCAGCCTCGAGCTTTGAGTTAAACATGTTCAGCTTTTACACCACCTCCTCTTGCTTTCATTCTGCAGGGACTAGACGGGATTTCCTAAGAGTTTCCATCCATCGATTCTTTTGGTAATGGACCAATCTGATAACAATCTGATAATCTCCAACAGCTTGAGTACCACTACACACAAGCAACTCTCGATTGTGAGATTGCAGCAGGCAGTTTCAGGAATGCTTGCTGGCCGTATTCCTTTCCCTTCAATCTCTTTGGTGCTGCCTAGCACCTAGGACCTGCGAGGTGTATGTTACCAGTTTGCAACTCATCCACATGTGCCCATTACCTGCTGAACTTGCAGAGAGAGTTGTGTTTGAGCGAAAGCGGTTAAAATCTTTATCTTGTTACGGGTAGAGCGGGAGTTGGTGTCCAGCTCCTACTGGTCTTAGTCAACACAGGTCCCAACAAGAGACACAACATCTGGGCATCAAATGGTTGAGGAACCTTCTCCCGTCACAGATATAAAGCCATGGAGAGTTTTACTAGCTAAGCAGAAGGATGCTGTCTTTTGTGACTGGGATTCTTGCTGAAGGGCCACATTTATCACGATGACGATGATGTAGGTTTAGAAGAGCTGGCCCGAAGCAGCTGATCCTTCTTCCCATCAGCTGGAAATGAATAGGGTGTTAAAAAGGCCATCGGATGGTAATTAACTCTTGCTCATTATCCATCTAGGCGAGGTTGGAATGGCCAGCTGAGCCCATGAAGTTTTCTGCATTTTGTTCCAGGAAATCTGTTGAAGTTCTCACTCTCTTGTGGTCCTCCCCCTCCCCCCCCCTCCCCCCGCCCCATTAAGAGGAGAGAAAGGAAGATTTGGAAGTATTTCTTTTAGAAAAGGAAGATTAATCCAGAGCAGTGGGCATGACTGAAATAACTCGGGAGATTTTATAACACTAAGTATGTGCTAACAGACAGTAAGAAGCCATAATGGCCACATTAAAATGCTGGAGTAGTTTAGCAATCTATTAAAGCTGGAGATGCTTGGCTTGTTGGTTAATTAAGCCAAAAGGTGCACGTACATACACATGCACACAAGTCACAGGCCCTACAAAATGGCCTAACAACTTTAACAAGCACAATAATTTTCTTGTTTGTTCAGATGTGAATGCCAACCTGGTTAATGCAAAATGTGAGTAGGGCTAAAGCTTTAAATTCCTGCCCTTCTTTCCTTCTCATTCATTTTATATATGCTTCATCTTCTTTCCCACCTCTGAGCAATCAAAGGACTCAGCAAATGAGTACTGATAACCTTCGATTTACAACCATTTGTTTAGTGACTGAAGTTACAATGGCACTGAAAAAAGTGACTTATTAGTTTTTGCACTAATGACCATTGCAGTATCCCCCTGGTCATGTGATCACCATTTCCCAGCCGGCCTTTAATAAGCAAAATCAATGTGGGAAGCCAGATTTGCTTAATGACTGTATAGCTCTCTTACCAACTGCAGTGATTCACTTAACAACTGACAAAAAAGATCATAAAATTTACTTAAGAGTTGCCTTGCTTAATGGTGGAAATTTTTGGCTCAATTGTAAGTAAAGGATGTACTGTGTTTCCCTGAAAATAAGACCGGGTCTTATATTAATTTTTGCTCCAAAAGATACATTAAAGCTTATATTCTGGTTAGGTCTTATTTTGGGGGAAATACGGTACTACCATGTTTTCCCCAAAAATAAGACCTAACCTGATTTTTAAATGTGTGCCTAATATAAACTCTACCCAAAAAATAAAGGGGGTTGGGTGTGGCCAGCATAGGAGGCGGTAAGCACGCATGAGCCGACAATGTCCGGCAGCAGATGCAGGTGAGTTGATTACCTGTCCAAGCATCAAGCAGGGAGGAGGCACGCGATCTGGACGGGCCACGGGAAAGCTGAGTCGGTGAGCTGGAGTGGCGGCCACCAGCACAAGGCTCATCTTCACATGGCAGCACCAGTAGTTCTCAGAGGCACTGAGAAGAAGGCAAGTTGATCTGGATGTGCTGCGTGGGCTGCAGAAAAGCCGAGAGTTGGTGAGCCGAAGTGCGTGGCCGGCCACGGGAGGCTCATCTTTGCATCTCTTGGCTTTCCTGCGGCCTGCGTGGCACATCAGGATCACCTGCCTTCCGTCCTGCACCTGTGCCGGTGCCATCGCGTGAAGACAAGCCTCCTATGATCGCCCGCCCGCTCTGGCTCACCAACTCTCAGCTTTCCCACGGCCATTGCGGTGCATCGAGATTGCCTGCCTCCCCCCTCATGCCTCTGCCCCCATCTGCTGATTGGACAGAGAATCAACTCACCTGCACAACACCAAGTATGTCAACCAAGGGACTTGTGGGCTGCAGCTACTGCTGGATACCATCGGTGCCCATGTGCTTACCACCTCTTATGTGGATATATAAGACTGGGTTTTATTTTTGGGGAAATACGGCAAATGTGTTTGGCTGGTGAGCTCAACTGGGCCTTATTTTGGGGGTAGGGCTTATATTATAAGCAACCTGAAAAATCATGCTTGGGTTTGTTTTCCAGTTGGGTCTTATTTTCGGGGAAACCTGGTAGGTGTATCCCTTAGACATGAAACTACCGTATTTTTCGGAGTATAAGACGCATTTTTCCCCCGCCCTAAAAAAAGGGTGAAAATTTAGGTGCGTCTTATACACCGAATGTAGCCCTGCCCACCCTCTGGCCCCCACCCTCTGGCCTCTGCCTCGCAGCAGTTACCTCCTTGCAAGCAAGCAGCAAGAAGAAACAGCTCCTTTCAGCTTCAGCACAGCCTAATCAGCACAAGTTGATTGGATCGGCCTCCCGACTCTCAGCTGATTTGCTCTCAGCTGTTTTGCGCAGGGCTCTGCTGCTTGCTGCAAAGAGGTAAATTGCTGGAGCAGATTTTTTTTTTCCTTGTGCTAATCAAGCTATGTTGAAAACGAAAATGAAAGTAAAGCAGGCTGTTTGCTGCAAGGAGGCAAAATTGCTCAGAGGCAGAAGGAGATTTCTTTTTCTTCTTTTCCCTCACCAAAAAAGGTAGGTGCATCTTATACTCCGAAAAATACAGTCATTTTCATATTTAACAGAGAATCACAGAGGTGGAACCTTGGAAACCTTCTAATCTATTTCCCATCAAGGACCTCATTATCTCTCCATACTTTGGATTGAAAACCGTCAGTGACGGACATTGATCCCTGGAAGAGACAAATTTTCCCATCGATTTAATAGCTCTCATGGTTGGGCATTCCTCTTTATTCCAAGTCTTCCCATGTAAAGGTTTCACTCTCTAGTTCCAGTTCTTTCATTCAGATGGTACGGATAATCAATCGGCCACCCTCTTCCTGGGACAACCTCTCAAGGATTTGAATATTGAATTTTAAGCTACATAATGGAACCCATGGCATTGGGCCATAATGCGGTGGTTTGGCTGGGGAGGTCAAAAGCCATCAAAATGGCAGAGGCAGCTATCTGACCAGAGGCCTTTTAACCTGCCTCGGTGCCTGTTAAAAAGGGGTGGGATTTTGACCATTTGCAGGTGCCAGGCAGGGTTGTTTTGAACCTTGCTCCCAGGGCACCCCGCCACACTAGAAGAGGTGAATGTTTAAAGAAGATTTAACACCAATAACAACAACAACAACAACAACAAAAAGCTGTATTTTCTTTCCAGGGTTGCATGGATTTGAAACCAAAGCCAAGCATCAGTTATTCATGCTAATGGCTGGGGTATCCGTTGCAACAGAGTGCTTGAATTTTGCAAATTAGCAAGTTAAGCAGTCAAGTCCAATAAAAGTCAAAAGCTCTGTAGCCTTAAATGTAGCTGTTCGTTTCATCTGACAC
Organism: Ptyas mucosa; assembly: GCA_012654045.1. Taxonomy (NCBI): domain Eukaryota; kingdom Metazoa; phylum Chordata; class Lepidosauria; order Squamata; family Colubridae; genus Ptyas; species Ptyas mucosa. Next base: position 434,563 of record WNWU01013384.1, on the reverse strand, counting down.
TTTTAATTTAAAGACCAGTGGATCACCCCAGTGTCTCTATGTATGCCCATATATAAAGGTGTCATAATAAGGCCCCTTCTCTCTCTCTCTCTCTCTCTCTCTCTCTCTCTCTCTCTCTCTCG
>WNWU01013384.1:403183-432352 GCA_012654045.1 Ptyas mucosa | reverse complement strand
CTCCTTTTCTTTATCCTTCCTTCCTTCTCCCTCCCTCCCTTTATCTACCCTTCCTTCCTTCCCTCCCTCCTTTTCTTTATCTATCTTCCCTCTCTCCTTTTCTTTATCCTTCCTTCCTTCCTCTCCCCTCCTTTTCTTTATCCTTCCTTCCCTCCTCCCTCTCTCCCTCCCCATCTTTGTCTTCCTTTCTTCCTTCTCTCTCCTTCCCTCCCACCCTTTTCTCTCTGAAATATTGCTGAGTTTGTTATTTTCCAGAAACACTTGGACCCAACAGACCTGAAGAAAAGGAAAAACTGGTGCTATTGGGATAAGGAATCTCCTGTTTGCCTCATATAGATTGTCATCTACCTGCCTTAAATAAAAACATTTCATTGGAATATGAGGATGTGAATCCTAGGAGGGGACCTGGCAAGCTTATGCAGGGTGTTTGGGACAGATTCTCCTCACAGGAATTCACAAAAATCAAGATAACACCTATAACTTGATTGCTCAGTGTTGCTGCCATGTTAACTTTTTGGAGCATCGCTATGGATCCTCCCGAGCATCTTGTTGCAAATGGCCCCCAGAAACACCCCTAAAACAGTTTGGGAGTCTCCCCATGTGAAGGAAACCTAAGAGTTACCAGCTTTGGCTTACACCAAGATAGCAATAGCACTTATTTTATTTTTATTTATTTTATTAGTCCAATTTATATGCCTCCCTTCTTCGTAGACTCAGGGTGGCTTACAATGCATTATAGCAATAGCCTGCATACTTCTTTTTTGTATATACCTGCTTATTAGGGCTTTCAAGCCCCCCCAAGTGGTGTTGTTCTATACAAAATTGTCTTATTGCCCCCACAATCTGGGTCCTCAATTTACCTACCTCGAAAAGATGGAAGGCTGAGTCAACCTTGAGCCTGGTGAGATTCGAACTTTCACTAATTGCAGGCAGCTGGCAGCTAAGTGCTAGCACTTAACAGCACTTTAGTCTGCTGCACCACCGAGGCTCTTAGACTTATATACCACTTCACAGTACTTTACAGTAGTCTCTGAGCAGTGTACACAGCCTATCGCCCCCAACAATCTGGGTCCTCATTTTACCAACCTCGCAAGGATGGAAGGATGACTCCGCCTTGAGCCCCATCAGGATCGAACTCCTGACAGTGAGCAGAGTTTGCCTGCAATTCTGCATTCTAACCACTGCATCACTCTGAACTCTGCCCAAGGCATGCACTGTGACCCCTCTGCTCGGCTGGCTTCCCACTCGTTGCTCGCCTTGTGCTACAGATAGTCCTCAATTTAGGACCACCGTTAGGACTTGCATTACTAAGCAAGGCAGTCAGTAAGGAGTCACACCCTTTTTCGCCACGGTTGTCAAGTTAGTCACCGAAGTTATTCAGCAAACCCAGATTTCCCAATTGACTTTGCTCATCAGAGGTTCTCGCAAGCAGAAACCACGATCATAAATACCTGCAGGTTTACCAAATGCCCAAATTCTGATCAGGTGACCGTGGGGATGCTGAGAGGGTCCTAAGCGCGAGGGCTGTTGGTAAATAACCTTTTTTTCAGTGCCATGATGACTTCAAGGACTCTAAATCGAACGGTTGTTAAGACGAGGGTCGTCTTCCGTTTATATAACGTCTCACGGCAGAAGTTTTAGGTCTGTTTCTGAGTATTGAGTTGGCCCTAATGGGATTTTGCAAAGCACTGGAGCGGATATGTGGGGAGTCGGTGGGGCGCAGACGCAGTCTGAAGAGCTTTCGAGCCACGTTGAGTGGGACGACGGTGCATTTCACCCAAAGATTACCCAGATGCCTGCCATCATCTCCAGACTGTGTGCTTAGTTTAAAGTCCTTTGCCATCGTAATGTGTCTCGCTGTAATAAGTGGCTGATGCACAGAGGAAGGAGGCCAGAGCGAAAGTCCACCACTCACCACTCGCATCTCCATAGAAACTGACCGAGTTAAGCATTAAAACGGAGCTGTAAAAGAATTGCTAATATAAGGCCAGTGGAAACATTTTATCTTCCCTGTTAATGTACAAAATACTTCACCGCCGGTCTCATTTGTCTCGGCAAAAGTCAAGCTGGGTTCAGTGCCTTTTCCAGCAAGAGACCATCCTGCCACATGCCCCCTCCTCTCCACCACCCCCTGCCCCGCCCCGGAGAATAGCCACGGCTAAACACATCTTTTGTGAGGGAGGCCAAATTCCAGGCTTGGTCTGCTGGACATGGAGGAGATGCTGAGGAGTCTGATAATAGCTACAGGTAGTCCTCGAATTACGACTGCCATTGAGCCCAAAATTTATGTTGTTACTTAAGATACCGTGAGATAGGTATCTGTTAAGTGAGTTTTGCCCCCATTTTACGATATTTCTTCCCACAGTTGTTAAGTTGTTAAGTGAATCATTGCAGTTGTTAACAACTCTGACCCGGCGCCAATCTCAACCGGCTCCTTGGTTCTCCGAGGAGCTGAGAGAGTTGAAGCGCCGGAAAAGATGCCTACAGAGTAGTTGGAGGGCTAGTCGTTCTGAATCTGATCGGACACTAGTGAGAGCCCATATTAGGACTTACTTAGTGGCGATAAAAGCAGCTAAATGTGATTATTTTGCTGCTCTTATTGCGTCATCAGATAATCGCCCAGCCGCCCTCTTCAGGGTGACCTGCTCCCTGCTCCACCAGGAAGCACGGGAGGACCCCTTGGAGGGGAGAGCTGAGGACTTTGTTCAGTATCTGTATGACAAAATCACTCAGATTCGGGAAGATCTGGACTCCGACTGGGTGGTTCCGGGGGGAGGGAATGGGGCAGGTCCTGAGACTATTATCTGGATTGAGTTTGACCCTGTGACCCTTGAGGACGTGGACAGGATTCTGGGTAGACTGAACGCGACCACTTGTTTATTGGACCTGTGTCCCTCCTGGTTGGTGCTGGCTTCCCGGGAGGTGACGCGAGGCTGGCTCCAGGGGATTATAAATGCTTCGTTGGGCGAGGGTGACTTTCCCGCCACCTTGAAAGAGGCGGTGGTGAGGCCTCTCCTCAAGAAGCCTTCCCTGGACCCGGCAATGTTGGCAAATTATCGTCCGGTCTCCAACCTTCACTTTCTGGCGAAGGTTGTTGAGAGCATGGTTGTGCAACAGTTCTCCCAGCACCTGGAGGAAACGACGTATCTGGATCCGTTCCAGTCGGGCTTCAGACCCAGGTACAGCACGGAAACGGCATTGGTCGCGTTGGTTGATGATCTCTGGAGGGCTCGGGACAGGGGTTGCTTCTCTGTCCTGGTCCTGTTAGATCTCTCAGCGGCTTTTGATACCATCGACCATGGTATCATGCTGCACCAGTTGGAAGAGTTGGGGGTGGGAGGCACTGTGTTACGGTGGTTCTCCTCCTTTCTCTCCAACCGGTTGCAGTCAGTGTTGACAGGGGGGCAGAGATCAACTCCTAGGCCCCTCATGTGGGGTGCCACAGGGGTCGGTTCTCTCGCCCCTCCTGTTCAACATTTATGTGAAGCCGCTGGGTGAGATCATCCGTGGTTTTGGGGTGAGATATCTTCAGTACGCTGACGACACCCAGCTGTACATCTCCACCCCAGACCACCCCAACGATGCCCTTGAAGTGATGTCCTGGTGCCTGGAGGCCGTGCGGATCTGGATGGGGAGGAACAGACTCAGACTCAATCCATCCAAGACCGAGTGGCTGTGGTTTCCGAAGTCGCGACATAGTCAGCTGGTGCCATCGCTGACTATTGGGGGCGAAGCAATGGCCCCCATGGAGAGGGCGCGCAACTTGGGCGTCCTCCTGGATTCACGGCTGTCTTTAGATGAACATCTGACGGCCGTGACCAGGAGGATTTTTCATCAGGTCCGCCTGATTCACCAGTGTCGCCCCTTTCTGGATCGGGACTCCTTACTCACGGTCACTCATGCCCTTGTAACCTCTCGCTTGGACTACTGTAATGCTCTCTATATGGGGCTCCCCCTGAGGAGCACCCGGAGGCTCCAACTGACACAGAGTGCAGCTGCGCGGGTAGTGATGGGAACGACGTGGCACTCTCATGTGACACTGCTCCTGCGCGAGCTGCACTGGCTCCCGGTGGTCTTCCAGGTGCGCTTCAAGGTGTTGGTCATCACCTTTAAAGCGCTCCATGGCTTAGGACCTGGGTACTTACGGGACCGCCTACTACCTCCAATAGCCTCCCACCGACCGGTACACTCCCACAGAGAGGGGCTCCTCCGGGTGCCGTCGGCCAAACAATGTCGACTGGCGGTCCCCAGGGGGAGAGCTTTCTCTGTGGGAGCACCCACTATCTGGAACGACCTCCCCCCAGAGATTCGGCGGATCCCGGATCTTCGTGCCTTCCGCTGTGAATTAAAAACTTTTTTGTTTCGTCAGGCCTGGCCTAATTTCTTCCCTTTCTGTATGAAAATTTTAATTTTATAATTCTTAAATTTTAAATTTGGGATTTTAATATTTTGTAATGGGTTTTAGATTGTTGGGGCAATTATTTAATCTGGTTTTAAATTGGTTCTTAAATTTTTGTATCTACGTTTTTTATCTTTGCCTTCATCCCTTCGGGGAGAAGGGCGGTCTATAAATCTAATAAATAATAATAATAATAATAATAATAACATTAGTAACGGTTGTTAAGTGAATTGGACTTTCCCGTTCACTTCGCTTTCGGAAGGCTGCAAAAGGGGATCACGTGACCCTGGGACACTGCGGCCGTCATAAATATGAGTCATAAATCTGAATTTTGATCACGTGACCGTGGGGATGCCACAATGGTCGTAAGTGTAAAAACGGTCCTAAGTCACATTTTTCAGTACCATTGTAACTTGGGTCACTAAATGAACTGCTGTAAGTCGAGGACTATCTGTATTTGTATGAAACTCCCTTTCCAGTGACAAAAAGCTCTCTCATTATCTAGCTGCAGGTCTAGTTTTCTGAGTTGGGGGAGCATTCATTTATTCATTATATGTAGTCCTTGACTTACGACCACAGTTGGGACCAAAACTTCAAAACTTTCCCTGGTGGTGCAGCAGACTAAAACACTGTAATTAACATTCAGCTGCCTGCAATTACTGCAAGTTCGAATCTCACCAGGCTCAAGGTTGACTCAGCCTTCCATCCTTTCTAAGGTGGGTAAAATGAGGATCCCAATTGTGGGGGCAATAAGCTGACTTTGTATAAATATACAAAAGTATGAAGGCTATTGCTTAATGCATTGTAAACTGCCCTGAGCCTCCAGAGAAGGGCAGCATATAAATAAATAAATAAAAAAGCCATTGTTAAGTGAGCGGCACCCAATTTTACAACCCTTTTTGCCCTGGTTATTAAACAAATCATTTCAGTTGTTAAGTGAATCAGGTAGTCATTAAGTGAATCTGCCTTCCTTCATTGACTTTATTTGTTGGGAGCCACTGGCAAGGTCATAAATGGTGGTCTCATGACCGTGGGATCCTGTAACCATAGTAAATATATGCTGGTTGCCAAAAGCCCACGTTTTGGTCACATAATCATTGGGGATGCTACAATGGTGGTTTAATAGAGCGGCTGGTTTAAGTCACTTCTTTCAGTGCCTTGTAACTTCAAATGGACATTAAACAAATGGTTGTAAGTCAAAGTCTACCTGTATGAGATTTATGTCCCACCTTTAAAAACCTGTATGTCCCCCACACTTAATCCAGCATCTCCAATACTGCATCACACTGCCCCAAAGGTGCTTTTCAAAAGACAACTGGAGTTTCTTGAAAACATTTCGCTTCTCATCTAAGAAACTTCTGAGGACAGAAAGAACCCAGAAAGTCCAGTTGCCTTTTGGAAAATCACCTCTGGGACAGCCATGACCTGGGTGATTGAGAATCTCTGTAGACACTGCACTACGCTTGTATTTATGTTATTTCTGTATTGCCAAGTCTCCAAAGACTCTTGGCAGTTTACGGAGCTTGACTATAAATCCCGTACAATAGGGGGAAGAAAATTAACCATAGAAACATTCAAATCTTCTTCACCCTTGACACAGACCTCATTCAATCGCGTCCTTCTTCTTCATTCTTTAAAGCCGCACAAAATAATCCAGCTCTCCACAGGGTTACTATGGTAAGCATCATTCAGATTTCTGGAGAGAAGGTATAAATATAGAGTAGAAATATCATGAAAATATCTCTGGCCCCCATGGTGAACAGACACTTACTGCCTATCATCTCTGCAGCAGACCCTCCCAACCACTGCAAGATCAGCCTCATCCCACTTCTTCTATCCTGAGTGGTGCAAGACCCAAAATCTAGTTGTTTCACTACTCTTCTGCAGACGGTGCTCAATAATATCCACCAGATCTACACACACATTGAAGTCATGAACAAAAATGATCATTTTGCACAAACCCAGCAGTTACCCTACAGATCTGGTGTTGATTAACCAAGGTAAAGCCATCTACTGACTTTCAGTTGGTTTCTGTTTTTCAGTTGGCTTCCGTAGCTTCACCCGTGCTACTAACTGCAGACTTTCTGATAGAAGACAAGATCAGAGGGTAGAAGACTTTTTGTGGGAGATTCAGACTTGAAATAAGAGCAAACATCTTAACTCTGAGTACTACTAAACATTGAATAGCCTGCTTCCTAAAGTTATGGGTGTCTTATTATTGGAAGTTTTCCAAAAAAAATTGAGGAATCCTGAATGATTGTCCTGGATGATATGAAGATCCCTCTGCAGAGACCTGGACCAGAAGACCTCCTTCTAACATAATGATCCCATGATTTTAAATCAGAGGTTTCCAAACTTGGCAACTTTAAGACTGTGGACTTCAGCTTCCAGAATTCCTCAGCCAGACATGCTGGTTGAGGAATTCTGGGTGTTGAAGTCCACCAGTCTTAAAGTTGCCAAGTTTGGAGATCCCTCTACTAAATTATTGCAATCTAACATATAATGTACATTGAACTGCATAATGACATCTTCTCCCAAATGTTAAGATTTTTACAAGGAAAAGGCAGGGGAAAAAGAATATATTTTTTCCTTTATCTAGTATGGGTGGCTGAAAACAGAAATACATTCTGGCCCTTTAATAGTTTTCTCATAGTTATCTTTCTCATGGAGATAACGCCGAAGCGGAAGGGATGATTGATGTATTAAATGTTTTGTTTGTGTATAAAATAAAAAATTACAAAAAAAAATAGTTTTCTCAGGCCAGAACTCAAATTTTATCTTCAGTTATGATGGATGGATTATGGAGAGAACTTGTATTTCCAAGTGGGCAACTGTCTATGGACAAAAATGCTTCTACCTCTCTTTTCCAAAACTGAATCTTCTGTCTAGTTAAATTAGAAGTTAGTAGATCATTTTATATGTCAACCTCTGTACCTGTATTTTAGAACCTTTTTTTGCCCTATCTTGATATGTCTACTAGCTCTTCTGTTTGACAAATGAAATACTTTTTTTAAAAAGTAGTTCCATCTGTCAAATTTAGGATAAATACCGCAGAGCAACCAATAACAGTCTTAGGGAGTAAATTCTCAGCCGTTGTGCTCTGTAATTTCGTCTTCGGACTTTGTATTATCACATGAAAGGATGAGTTGGTAGGACAATCCCTGTTTTGTGTATACAGGACATTTCACAAGAAGTGTAGCTTCTTGTTGAAGGGGTCTTACCCTCAAAATTTTATAAACAGTATCAGCAATAGCAATAGCAACAGCACTTAAGACTTACGGTACGTACAGCTTCATAGTTCTTTACAGCCCTCTCTAAGCGGTTTACAGAGTCAGCATATTACCCCCAACAATCTGGGCCCTAATTTAACTGATGTCGGAAGGATGGAAGGATGAGTCAACCTTGAGCCCCTGCCTACTAGATGTTGCTCCCAGGTTCCTGGTGAGATTGGGAAAAGCATACATGGACCTCTCTTTGTTTGCCTGATGGTACTTACGAAGTTCTCCAGATGTTCCAGTTCAATAGTCTTCTATATCCTTTTTTATAACTGACATTCTTCCTTTCCTTCAGTAGGTCACTTTTTCAAATGAGGAATATTCTACAGTGATCATGAAATAATCTATAAGAACAATATCTTACACAAATTCATTAGTGGCCATTGTTAACTCATAGTATTTCCTTTCTCTTTTAGATCTACCAACCTTTACTTAAAAGATACATGGAACTTGAGCAGAAGGTGCTGAATAAATCGAAATAGTATCTTCAAAGAGAATCTGTCAGTATTGATTTAAATGAAGAGCATGTTGAAGAGTGAAAGAAACTGGACTCGCAGTTGTATGAAACATTCCTTGGTTTTGTAATTGAAACGGTACTGTGGAATAAATGCTTTGTTTTTGTTCTATTCATCACTGTCTACACAAGTGGTCCTTCAAAATCCATGAATACCTCTAGTAGCACTTCCAAACAGGGATTTTGCAATTTCAAATTAGCTTTGGATTTACCTGATCAGATAATGTTTGCTCTTTTTGAGAGCTGATTTAGCTTCTTGCAATGAGATGGTTATATACACAGAGATAGAAAAATTCAACACTAGCCACTAAGGTTGGTGAAGTTGACAGATTTTGAGAAAACTTCTTTGATTAGAGAACTCTAATTATCTACATTTATTGGTGATTGGAAGCCTATAATGGACTTTTTATGTAGAAATGAAAAAACAAAACAAAACGGTAGGAAGCAGAATAATATGTAACTTAAGACAGTGAGGTTATACTTTCTGTGAAGAATAGTGAAAGCCATTTTTGGGGGCATAATCTATCCATAGAAGCAAACTCCATTTTTGACATTGTAACTACTGATTTCTCGCCCTGTTTTTTTGAAAATCTCCTGGAATATTTCCAATATTATAACATTTTATGTCTTTTATAAATCTTCACTTTTTCACTTTTTTAAAATCTTTTCCTAATTTTTCTGCCTGGAGTCTTTAATCCCTTCTGGTGCCAAGTTTCTGAAATCATAAAGCCGCCAATCTCTGTTACGACTTAAAATAAACAATCAATTTGGTTCTTACAAAAAGCTGTTTATTTTATATAATTATTTTCAAAAACATACAGTAAAAAATCTCAATAGTCCAAATTTGTCTGGACCCTTAATTTGTTTATAACTTTCAGGGATCAAAATCGTATTTAATTCTATTATGTTTATTTCCATTCTTTAGATTCTCCTGTATGGAGAATTAGTGCAGGGAAAGCGCCTCACAGGGAGACCACAGCTGCGATATAAGGATATCTGCAAGAGAGACCTAAAGGCCCTGGGAATGGACATTAACAACTGGGAAACCTTGACCTCCAATCGTTCAGCTTGGAGGCCAAAGATGCAGCATGGCCTTCTCCAATTTGAAGAGACACTTGTTCTGCAGGCTGAGGCAAAGAGGCAGTCCTGGAACCAGCGAAATCTGGGGGTGGGCAGGGGACAGAATGTATCTGTCCTCAGTCTGGAAGGGATTGCCACTCTCGAATTGGTCTTTTTAGTCACACTAGATGCTGTTTTAGGACCTCTTTCCAGAGCACGATACCATAGTCTCTTGAGACTGAAGGATGCCAATGATGAGATTCTTAAATTTATAGGGTTTTTTTTGTTCAAGAATGAAATTAAACTCATCACATGGCTTTTCAAACTTGTCTTTATGAAGATCTCTAATATACTTAGTATGGTTAAATAGAGAATTTCAAAAAGTGATTACAAAGGGAGGTTAGCAAACCCAGAGTTCTTTAAAAGGCTGTGCTATATTTGTGAGCAAGGTGGCTGACCTCTTTGCCTCCCAGCAAGGAACAACCATCTGGAGCACATGTGGGGCTACTTGCAGATTGGTTGGTCTTTGCCCCATAGTTGTCATCTCCACTGTCATGGAGATGTTCTTAGTTCATCATGCTTCCTCTAGAAATGACGTATGAATTACCATTTTTGGGACACATTATGCTAAGACCTAATTTTAAAGATCTAAAGGACCAGGTCAGGTTCTCTTGGAGAAGATCTATTTAGAGTCACCTCGTGTGGAGATGGGTGGCATAAAAATTTAATAAACAAATAAATGAATAAAATCTACGTAATTATTAAGAGTTGACAATGACTTGATGGCACAGTCAATCAACTGACTTCTTTGAGATTTCCATAATGCTGGGAATGATGGGAGAGAAGAGAATGACCAGTAGCAAGAGGGATGGATTCAGTAACAGTGGTAATGGACACACTTGTTTGAAAATCTGAAGGATCAGAATAGGGACAGATCATCATGGAGAAAATTTATTTATGTGGTCATTAAAAGTTGACACCAACTTGATGGCACATAATCAAAGCACTGGCCAACCTGAATATGTTCTGATGGTCTCAGAAAGTCCTCTGTGTTTCAAGGCCAGCAGTAGAGAAGTCAGCTTGACTTAGTTTCAAGAGTTTTGAAGAGCTGTACAAGTGGTATGGAAGTAATGGACTTCTTTTGACCATTCTAGCATTGGGTAGTTGAAAATAACTCATGATTTATCCATCTTGGCAATTTCCAGTGATTTAGGAATTGGAATGCTAAAAAAAACTTTAGTTAGGAAGTTTGGAATTGAAGTCCTAACTAGAGATTACCATATTGAGAAAAGCAGAATGACCCACCAAATTCCAAAATGGACCTTGTCAGATGGTCTGTTGGAGTCTGGGTATTCTTCTTTTATAGACCTTGATGGCAAAAACGAAGTACATTGAGATCTCTCCTAGTAAGTCACAATTTGTACTTCCTGCAGTTTATCCCCTCTTTCACCCACATTCGAAAATCCATCATGTTCATCACCTTGATATGCTTGTCAAAGTTTAATTTTTAAAAAGATCTGTGCCAAATGCACTGCTGAAATGCATTCACCTTATTATGGGAATCATTTGTTTGAACCCATTTCTGTAAACTAAGATTTTTGAAGTTCAGATACACTTCTTTCCATCTTCTTAGAAGCATAGGAGAAAAGGAATGTTTGTTCAGCTAATGTAAATTTGGATTGAAAATGCACCACCACGTGGGAATTTAGCAGCTCTTTCAGGGATTAGTGTAGTGATGGACTAAAAGTACATTGTAGAACAATGTGATTTCCAGTCTATTTCGTTCCGTGACCCAATTATAAATGAGTTACAGTTCAAGTGCTTTGAACCTTCACACTGCCAATAGGGAATAAGCATAAACTTAAATTCCATTGGTCATTCAGAATAACAGAGTTGGAAAGGACCTTGGAGGTCTTCTAGTCCAACCCCCTGCTCAGGCAGGAGACCCTGTACCATTTCAGACAAATGGTTGTCCAATCTCTTCTTAAAACCCTCCAATGTTGGAGCACCCATAATTCTGGTGGGAAATTGCTCCACTGATTAATTGTTCTAATTGTCAGGAAATTCCTCCTTTGTTCGAGGTTGCTTCTCTCCTTGATCAGTTTCCATCCATTGCTTCTTGTCCTGCATTCAGGTGCTTTGGAGCATAGGTTGACTCCCTCTTCTCCGTGGCAGCCCCTCAAATGTTGGAAGACTGCTATTGGGTCAACCCCTCATCCTTCTTATCATTAAACTAAATATAATCTAGATACAAGACATTCTTTGGGATCCAGCTAATTATGTCTGCTAGAGCTACCTATGGTTGTGAAAGCTGGACCTTAAAAAAGCAAGACAAGAAGAAAATCGATTTGCTTGAGCTGGAGAAGGCTCCCGCTTATTCCTTGGACAGCAAAGGTGATTACAAGCAAGTACTGGAGTACATAACACCAGACATGTAGAAGGCACAAAAATCACAAAACTCTCTCTTTGGCCGTGTCATGCTGGGAAATTCACTGGAGAAAGCAATTATGATTTGGAAGAGTTAGTGGTAAAAAGTAACCAGGCCTCCCAAGAACATGGTGGCTGGACACCATGAAAGCCGAAACCAGCCAGAGCATTGAAACACTCAAAGAAGTAATGCAGGATCAGAAGATGTGGAGAGACCTGGCCCATTGAGTCGCCATAAAGTCAGACCCAACTAAATGGATAACATCATCAGAGCTAGAATTGGAGTAAGTCAATCCTCCAGGGAAGAACAGAAACAAGGTCAGCTTGAATTTATCAGCTCATCTCTTGGAATCTGTTTGGTTCTAAGCCAGCCCTAACAAAATTTAAGCTTCCTCAAATCTATAAACCCCAAATGAAACAAGTTTTGAGAAAAGTAAATGAAATTTGAGGATTGAAATTTATCAATCAAGCAAGAGCTGCTGACTGCTTTGCAAAGATATACAGCTTGACTTAACGACCATAATTGAGCTTGGAATTACAGTCGCAAGATGTGATCGTTGCAGATCCGCTGCGTGACTGTGCCTGATTTTATTATCTTTTTTTTTTTTGTTGCAGCAATTGTTAAGCAAATTCTGCAACCATTAAGGCAATCTGTTTTCCCTCAAAGGGTGTTTTTGCCTGAAATTAAAAGCAAATGCAGAAATCTGCCCCCCCCCCCCCACAAATGCGAAAAATTGTGGTCGCATGACTGTGGGATGCTGAAAACTGCCTTAAGCATTGCCAAGTGCCCAAAACATGATCCTATCCGTAGTTCCAAGATGATCTGTTATAATTCTGAGGAGAAGATCCGTTGTAACTTTGAACAGTTGCTAAGCAACTCATTATTAAGGACGGACTGTCTGTAATGGTAAAAATGGTAAAGACCCTTCCTATCATATACATCTCCTGGTGACTTCATTGACACACCTAAGTAGTGGGGTTTTTTTTAAAGCAACAATGCAGAAAAATATTCCAGGAATTTTCTTTGGAATTTAAAAAAACTATCCACTCTAGCCTACAATTCTGGTATCCCCTGGTGGTCTCCCATTTTAATACTAATCAAACCCAACCAAGTGTAGCTTTTTGGAGATGGGCTGAAATGGACATGGTTCCCATTTGACTAGGCTAAAGTTTCTTACAAGTTCGAAAGAAGGTTGGAATTGTGAGATTTCTTACTAACCATAGTTAGTTCTAGTCATGAGTTGCTCAGTGCCTTGATTCTCACTGCGGAGTACAAATAAGTGACTAATCCAGTTAGCATTTTATTACTCAGTGCAGTGCGTGAACCAGCAAAGTATTACCTAGCAGCTAATCTCCTGCCATGGGCAGGGGGTTGGACTAGAAGACCTCCAAGGTACCTTCCGACTCTGTTACTGTTGCCTTCCAGCCCTACGATTCTATGATTCACCAGTTTCACAATTTCAATTTCTAAAGTACTAGAACATTTTATCCTTTCTGTGCTTCTTTTTCTATTTTTAGACAAATATTTGCAAAGGGATTGTGATACAGAGAACTGAAAAGATAGTCTGTAATTATGGTCGGATTTGAAAAGGCATGTGAACCTCAAAATGAAGTGGCAATAGGCCTCCCCACCCACTTCATCTCTCTCTCTCTCTCAGTCTTGACCTTCATAGAGCAGTTTCTTCATCTTGGCAACTTTAAGATATGTGGACTTCCACTTCCAGAATTCCCTGGTCAGCAGAAACCCTGTCAAAAAGGGTTAGAGCAGTGGTAGTCAACCTGGTCTCTACCACCCACTAGTGGGCATTCCAGCTTTCATGGTGGGCTGTAGGCAGTGGTGGGATTCAAGTAATTTAACAACTGGTTCTCTGCCCTGATGATTTCTTCCAACAACCAGTTCACCAAACTGCTCAGAAAGTTAACAACCGGTTCTCCCGAAGTGGTGCGAACCGGCTGAATCCCACCACTGGCTGTAGGGGTTTTGTCCCTACTTTATAAATCACCATTACTGTGGAACCGGTGAGCGGTTAGAAAATTTTACTACTACAACAGAGATACAAAAGTGGGCGGTAGGTATAAAAAGGTTGACTACCCCTGGCTTAGAGGCTTATGCTTCGGATCCATAGAACCGGGGGCCTACCACAATGGACAGGATCCAAGATGCAGACAATGTAGAACAGTCCTCACAGACAGTCCAATACATAATGTGAGAGACTAAGATGCAGGCAGGAACAGTGTACGCTGAACGACGCAACCAAGTAGCTGGTGTTGTGTGTAGAAACATCTGGACAGACCCTCCTAAGTCCAGAGGGGAGAGCCCACAGAAGGTCGTAGAGAATAAGAATAAGATCATGTGGTATTTCCAGATCCAGATGGACAGGCAAGTCCTGACCAATCAATCCCACATCATGGTAGCAGACAAGGACCAGAGGACTATGGTGGTGCTAGATATAGGGGTGTCAGGTGACAGCAATGTCAGGAAGGAGGCTAGGAGGCTGGCAAGTAGCAGGGTCTGAAGGGGGAACTCGAGAGGACGTGGAAAGTCAAGGCCAAAGTGGTCCCAGTACTCGTAGCTCGTAGGAGGACTCGTAGCTGTAACACCTAAGCTGGGAGAGGGGCTCCCACTGATCCCAGGAGTGACGTCAGAGCTCTCTATCCAGAGGAAGGCAGGGCTAGGAACAGCTGAGATCCTGTCCTCAACCCTCAAAAAGCTCAGGCCTCTGGTAGAGGACCTGTTAATCAGGTTAGAATAGAGCTGGAAGGGATCTTAGAGGTCTTCTAGTCCAACCCCCTGCTCAAACAGGAGACCCTATACCAGTGATGGCTAACCTTTTTGCCATCGTGTGCCAAAAGCTGGGGGAGCGCGGGGGAGTCGCACACGCATGTGCCCACACCCATAATTCTATGCGCCCCACCCCCATGCATGCGTGTGCAACACCCCTACGCTCCCCCTGTTTTTGGCACATGATGGCCCAGTGGGTCTGGTAGGCCCGTTTTTTGCTCTCCCCAGGCTCCAGAGACTTTCTAGGAGCCTGGGGGGGAGGGCAAAAACGGCCATCCCTACCCCTCCGGAGGCCAGAAACAGCCCATTTGCCAACTTCTGGTGGGACTGGAAGGTCCAAAAATCAGTTGGCCGATGCACACATGCGCGCCGGAGCTGAGCTTGCGTGCCCACTGATATGGCTCCATGTGCCACCTGTGGCACGCGTGCCACAGGTTCGCCATCACGGCCCTATACCATTTCAGACAGGTGGCTGTCCAGTCTCTTCTTAAAGACCTCCAATGGTAAAGCACCCACAACTTCTGAAGGCAAAAGCTGGTCTACTGGTTAATTCTTCTCACTATGAGGAAGTTTCTCCTTAATTCCAGGTTCCTTCTTTTCTTGAGCAAGACAGACGCTGCTGTAAGGGTTAAAAATAAAAATAAAATAAAATACAAGCTTTTTGGAATGTAATGGAGTGGTTTTTAAGAAAGGACGTTGCTCAAAGAAGAAGACTAGGATCACAGCAGAGTTACTTTTGTTTTCCCTGTTTTATTCTCACATGCTTCTTTTGCTAAGTTCCAGGTCTTTGGATGTTGAATACCAAGCTGCAGCTGTTCTGTTTTAACACCATGGTCTCTGAGACCTACCTCTAATCCATCTGCAAAACGTTTATTGATTCTCCAATAAGCTTGACACAATGAAAAATTATTTTCTTTGCTGCCGAAAGCCCTTGATCATGGAAATGGAAAGAAACCATTGGAGCTTCCTAGAGACACTTTGCTTTTAAAACGCTGACAAAACTGAAGCACCGGAGCGGGGGGTTCAGGTTTGAGAACACACAATTCAGCCCCCCCCCCCCTAATTTGATCTCTGCCAATTCCTCTTCAATTTTACTGTTTTGGGGATCGGGAAGGACAGCGTGCCTGAAAAGCCCTGTCTGGGATGGACAAACTAACACAAGAAACATTTTCCTGCGTAACACAACACAGGTAATCCCCGATTTACAACCACAATTGAGACCAGACTTACTGTTGCTAATATGCGGCAGTGGTTAAGGGAGTCATGCTTGATTTTGCAACTGTTATTGCCATGGTTGTTGAGCAAATCACTGCAGTTGTGAACTGAAACATGCGGTCATTAAGTGAATATGGCTCCACCCCACCACCCCACCCCTTGATGTTGCTTGTCGGAAGCTAACTGGGAAAGTTGCAAATGGCAATCACATAACCCCAGGATACTGCAACCATTGTAAAATACACGCTGGTTGCCATGTGCCCAAATTTTGATCATGTGACAGTAAGTCATAAGTTTATAAATCATTTTTTCATTACTGTTGTAACTTCAATCACTAAATGAATGGTTGTTAAATCGAGGACTTCTGCATCAGAGACAAATTCCTTGTGTGTCTAACCACACTTGGACAAATAAAGCTCTTCTCTTCTCTTCTCTTCTCTTCTCTTCTCTTCTCTTCTCTTCTCTTCTCTTCTCTTCTCTTCTCTTCTCTTCTCTTCTCTTCTCTTGTCTCCTCTCCTCTCCTCTCCTCTCCTCTCCTCTCCTCTCCTCTCCTCTCCTCTCCTCTCCCCTCCCCCCTCCCTTCCCTTCCCTTGTCCAGTTTCTGTATTGTTGCAGACATTCTGAAGTGTAGTAACATCTTGAAGGCGTCACAAACAAGAATTGTGAAAGAGAATCTCTTTGCAAGCAATTTATGGGAGATTCTCTCAGCCCAGGTGACTGGTCTATTCAAAGAAGGTGTGTTATTTGTTTCCTGCTGGAGTGCTCGCTATGATTGAAGGGGCAACAATTGCCCTGGAGCCCATACATTGGAAGGGATCAAAATAGAGAAATAATTGGCACACACCATACTCAGAAAACTTGTCTGGAACACAGATTGAATGCTATTTAGCTGTTATGTTTAGTTATTTGAAGGGTAAACTCTGCACTATAGAAAGAGCACAGAGAAGAGCAACAAAGATGATTAGGGACTGGAGGCTAAAACATATAAAGAACAGTTGTTGGAATTGGGTATGCCTAGTTTAATGAAAAGAAGGAATAGGGGTGACATGATAGCAGCATTTCCAATATCTAAGGGGCTGCCACAAAGAAGAGGGGGACAGCCTATTCTCCAAAGCACCAGAGGGCAGGACAAGAAGCAATGGATGGAAAATAATCAAGGAGAGGAGCAACCTAGGAGAAATTTCCTGACACATAGAACAATTAATCAGTGGAACGACTTGCTTCCAGTGGTTGTGGGTTCTCCAACACTGGACATTTCAAAGAAAAGACTGGACAAGCATTTGTCTGAAATGGAATAGGGTTTCCTGCCTGAGGAGTGGGATTGGACTAGAAGACCTCCAATGTCCCTTCCAACTCTGTTATTCTGTTGTACAGAAGAGTGGATTTTATATACTTCTGCATTGACTAGTTGTCACAGTTTATGGTTCATTGCAGGGATGTCTATGAGGGTGCAAGTATAGTGTGCATAGTTTCCCTTACAGGACTAAGAAAAATAAAGTAAGTTTGGGGAGGAAGAATTAATTGTTTTCTCCAATTCTGGCTGTGATGAATTATCCCCAGAAGTTATGATCTAGAAAACAATGGGCCATTTCATCTTCTGGTCCTATTTTGGTCTGGAGAACAACTCTTGGCTCAAGAGATGTGGCGCTCCATGCCTTGTGCTTACTGCCCTTCCCTTAGGAAGCATAATTGGGTTACACGGATCAATAAAGTATCCTTGGAGAAAGTGACAAAGTAGTAGTAAGGAGGTAAGTCGAGGACTACCTGTATTTGTATGAAATTCCCTTTCCAGTGACAAAAAGCTCTCTCATTATCTAGCTGCAGGTCTAGTTTTCTGAGTTGGGGGAGCACTCATTTATTCATTATATTATAATATAATATATATAATATATTATATTATATCCTTGACTTACGACCACAGTTGGGACCAAAACTTCAAAACTTTCCCTGGTGGTGCAGCAGACTAAAACACTGTAATTAACATTCAGCTGCCTGCAATTACTACAAGTTCAATTCTCACCAGGCTCAAGGTTGACTCAGCCTTCCATCCTTTCTAAGGTGGGTAAATTGAGGACCCGGATTGTGGGGGCAATAAGCTGACTTTGTATAAAATATACAAAAGTATGAAGGCTATTGCTTAACGCATTGTAAGCCGCCCTGAGTCTCCGGAGAAGGGTGGCATATAAATAAAAAATGTTTTTAAAAAATGGAGATAGGATGGTCACATAGCAAGAAGAACTGATGGCAGGTGGACCAAGGCAGTTGTAGAATGGATTCCACTTGATAAAAACACCCACAAAAGAGACATAAAAGAAGATGGAGCGACAACATCAGCAAGTATTGGGGACCCAACTGGCAAAGGAAAGCTCAGGTCCATTTTGGTTACGTTAAGGTAATGATTTAATAGCTGAACAGCTGCTGTAATGCTGTAATACTGAAATGATGATGAAATGAGAATGAGTCAGCAGGGTTATTTAACTGTTATCACTTTAAGAGGCTGTATATAGAAGAGAGGCCCTGTGAGGGCATCTCTCTCTCGGTGTGTGCTTCCGTGCTATAGTTGATGATTGATTGCCTGACTTTGCCTAGTATGTGCATGTATATATTCCTTGTAGATAAACCGCTATTTGAAAGACAAAACTCTGTTTACTGTATTTTGCTCCTGGGTTGTCTCAAAAATAGTCACATTGTGCATACTCTGAAAGGTTGGAAATATGTGGAAGAGACCTTCATCCTGCAGTGGATAGAGAATGGCTAGAATGATGATGATGAAGATGATGAAGAAGATGATAATGATGATGATATGGTTTATTAATATTTGTTGGTTTGATTTTTCATCCCCTTTTTGTACACCACCCAGAATCACTTTATCTCATTTGGGCAGCTATGTAAGGAAAGAAATAAACCGGTACTACTTGATTGTAAATTAAATGTAAAGTACTAATACACTCATGTCTATTGTACATTTCCAGATTTGCCTGGCAGAACTCCACCCATGACTGTGAGAAGGTGGGACATTTTTGTTCCCCAAAAGAAAGAATTTAATTTAATTTAATTTATCACATTTCTATGCCGCCCAACTCCCAAGGGACTCTGGGCGGCTCCAAGGGACTCTGGGCGGCTGAAGAAGTGAAAATCCCTCAGAAACTTTCAAAAATGAGTGGAAACAAACACCTGGCTTTTCACTGGATCAGCCCATGTTTGTGCAGCTACTTCATTCAAAGGCCCAAAGAGGCGAAACAAGCAAGAAACAGGCTGAATTCCTGCATGAATTTACATATTCCTAATGTTTAACCCAAGTACAGATGGAGGGCTCCGGCCTCAGAAAGGCTACAGAATTTTTTTTATTATTCTTATAAAAGAGAGTATTTGTAGCTCAGGGCTGAAATGAGGGATCCTTCGTGCTCTCTGAGCTTGCTTGTTTTCTTGAAGACGTTTCATTACCCAAACTAGGTAATAGCATCAGTGGTAGTAAGGAGCAGGTTTGCTAGTAAGGAGCACTGATTCTCCTTCCTCCTCCTAGTTTCCCAGCAACAACAACCATGTGAGGTAAGTTGGGCTGAGAGGGATTGGCCCAAGGTCATCCAGATGGTTTTCATACCTAAGGCGGGACTAGAACTTACTGTCGCCAGCTGATTGACCCAATATTACCCAACCAGTTTGCATGCCTAAGGCGGGACTAGAATTCACAGTCTCCTGCTAATTGACCCAAAGTCACCCAGCTGACTTTCATGTCTAAGGCAGGACTAGAACTTACTGTTGCCTAGGTTTCTAGGCCACCACCCCAAAAGATCAAACATGACGGTTTGATCAAATCTCCGCCCACTTTTTATGAGCATTGCTGCCATTTTGACTCTTTCAACCTTACATTCAGACACCCCCTGTTGGATGAACATGTGCATGACAGCTTGCTAAGGGAGAACCTGGCCTTAGGTCTGATTAATTATGAGTAAGATTCAGGGCTCATGGGCAAATACAGGCGGTTTTTTCTATTTAATCCACGCACCTTACTCCGTGAAGCTTGACTCCCCTCCCTGTTTAATTTTAGAGAAGAAATTAATTAGTCCAAGAAGGTGCGAGCTGTGGGGGGAAAAAATCAAAAATGCAGTGTATAACCTTGAAGAAATGAAGATCTATTCATCAGATTTCCCCCCCCCCTCTCCTGGGTCGGTCCTTTTGCAAATAAGATTAATGTACTCTCCCGCCATTTGTCTTCTCCAGCACCCCACGAAAGGAGAAGGAAAACTTAATTAGCATTTTAAAGTGGGCAGCCTTGAAGCTAATGATATTCAATAACGAAAAATTGTTTTAACCTTATTTGCACTTTTCAATTTACTTATTACAGGCCATCTGTTAAAAATTTGCACAAGTGCCATGGAGAGGGAGAGTCTTTTCGATGGTTAGATGAACCCCGGGCAAGAAGCAAATGAGGTGGGTGAGAGGGGGACAGACCTCTGAAGGTCTGGTCGCTGCTTTTTAGCCCTTGGTATTGGTCACCTCTTTAGGTTCCTGGTCAAACTGAAAGACGTCTAAGACAACACTGTAATTTCATCTGCACCCTTTTGATTAACGTAATCCTTTTCGGAGATTCCATCAGGGGATGCCTTGAACACAAAGCAAAACATTTTCTATGCTGATTCTGGAAACAGAATAACTGAGTTGGAGGGGACCTTGGAGGTCTTCTAGTCCAGCCCCCCTGCTCAAGCAGGAGATCCTATATCATTTCAGACAAATGGCTATCCAGTCTCTTTTTAAAAGCCTCCAATGATGGAGCACCCACAACTTCTGAAGGCAATCCGTTCCACTGATTAATTGTTTTCACTGCTTGGAAACTTCTCCTTAGTTCCAGATTGGATCCCTGCTTGATAAATTTCCACCCGTTGCTTCTTGTCCTGCCTTCAGGGGCTTTGGAGAATAGGTTGACTCCCTCTTCTTTATGGCAAGCCCATAGATATTGGAACATATCATGTCTCCCCTAGTCCTTCTTTTCATTAAACTAGACATGCCCAATTCCACCAACCGTTCTTCATATGTTTTAGCATCCTGTCCCCTCATCATCTTTATTGCTCTTCTCTTTCTTGTTCTACCAGAAAGGATGCTGTGTTTCTCCCTTGTGTGAGGGCACTGAAAAATGGCCTCAAATTTCTAGAGGTGTTGGCCCAAGTCACGAAAAGGATTCCACAAGTATGGCTGGAAATCTATTTTATTATTGCAGGTATAATAACAGAGTTAGCAGAGATGGCTAAATCGGCTGCTTTGATTAAAGAAAATGGAAACACAATTACTTTTGTTTCTAGTTGTAAACCACTTCTGGACTTTGTGCTTGAGGTGGGGAAAAAAATGAAGCTGATTTTGGGTTTTACCTATTAGATAGGTTTGTTGCTAGAGCAATGGCTAGTTTATATTATTATGTAAAAGTAAAAAGTATTTTCTTTCTTTTCTCCCTTTTCTCTACACTTTTCCCTTCCCTTCTCTATCCCGTTTTCTTACTATTTTCTTTTGTATTTTATATTATAAACTAATAAAAAATAGTGGCCAGAGGCCCTGATGATGTCCCTTTTTAAAAGCATTGGGGCCACAGCTACCCCAAAATAGGTATCTTCTTCATGTGTTTAGTGAAAGGAGCCTTCTGAAATTAGCTGAACCCATGAGGAGGAGGATGGGGGTTCGCAGGGATTCAGGAGAACCTCTAGCTAAGATTCTGTGCAGTTCGGAGAACCCTCAAATCCCACTCCTGGCTGGCACCCGAAGACAGGACAAGAAGCAACAGATGGAAACTAATCAAGGAGAGAAGCAATCTAGAACTACAGAGAAATTTCCTGATAGTGAGAACAATTAATCAGTGGAACAACTTGCCTCCAGAAATTGTGGGTGTTCCAATACTGGAAGTTTTAAAGATGAGATTGGAGAAGCATAGGTCTGAAATGGTATAGGGCAGTGATGGTTAATCTTTTTGGTGCTGAATGCCCAAAGCATGCACAAATTCACGTGTGCGTTCCCAAACTCCCAAAATGCAAAGTGAGTGCCCCCCTGAGCATGCACCTTGCGCATGCGTGAGCCTCCGGCACCCTGTTTTGAGCTTAGAAAGCCTACTGCACACCCCTGCACATGCACCCCATCCTCCGAGCATACGCGGCAGAGACCCACAGACCAGCTGGCTGGCGGGAGGCACGCACAGTGGTGGGATTCAGCCAGTTCGCACCACTTCGGGAGAACCGGTTGTTAACTTTCTGAGCAGTCTGGTGAACTGGTTGTTGGAAGAAATCTTTAGGGCAGAGAACCAGTTGTTAAATTACTTGAATCCCACCACTGGGCACGCATCCATGCGTGATGGAGCTGGGATGTGGCGGCAGCTGGCATGCCTGCAGGGAGGGCTCTGCGGTCACCTGCGGCACGTGTGCCATAGGTTCGCCATTATGGGTATAGGGTTTCCTGCCTGAGCAGGGGTTGGACTAGAAGACCTCCAAGGTCCCTTCCAACTCTGTTGTTGTATTCTATTTTAATTGTAGTCTAAAGGAGGGGAGGGGAAGGGAAAGAATGAAGGGAGGGAGGGAGGGAGGGAGGAATTACTTCTATTGGCCATGTCCTAACAAAATTAAGTCAAAATTTTGGGGATTTCTCCAAATCCCCCAAGTGCTTGCTTAGATTTTCATTTCAGTTATTCCAGCACAAAATCTTATTCTCCAAATACCAGAATTCACTATTTGCAGTTTGGTGCTGCAGGATCCAATCAATAGCTCACAACAAAATGTTATTCCAAGGATGTTGACATTTTGAGAGCCCCTTGATTGATTGCTTTAATTCCTGCCATTTTGACTGCATGTGTTGGTGGATGTGAGTGAATTTGTTTTAAAATGCACCCATCTCTTGACTTCTTATCCTCTATTTCTTTTTAGCGCTGGTTAAGTACAATGACATATTTATTATGTCAGATTTATTTGACAGATGGCGGTGTAGCGTGTTCTAAGCAAGTGTTTTCATGCAGAGATAAACATGTCTGTGAATAGAATATATTGCTGTGTGTAATCTGCATACAGTTATGCGCCTATCTTTGTATGCATCCACAGATCCCCGTTTCTTAGAAATGAACAATTCTGCTCTTACTGTTTTTACAAAATGCTTCGCTTTTGGTTCAAGAAGTATGAATTAAGCAGGAAAATGTTGCCCATTTTTATCCACACTTTCGAAATAATTTTTTTTTGTAAGCCTTTTCTCCAAGTTAGGCAGTGGGTGTGAAAGGCAAACATTATTCTCTTTTCCTGCCTCCTCTTATGTAATGATAAAATCGACTATATATTTCCATCAGGCACCCATCACGGTATTATGTGATCCTTTTATCTATTTTTGCCACTTTTATCCATGTTCTGTATGCCATGTGCTAAATAAATAAATAAGGATAAAAAGACAGAGCGGTCCTAACAATAGATTGGGAGCCAGCCAGAATTTGATATAAGATAGGCGGTTATATAAATGTTGAATAAATAAATAGATAAATAAATTTTTGTGATGCTTTGAAGAAAAATTTATTGCATCCGAGATGCATTTCCCCCTACTATGCGCATTTATGTGCATATCTGTTTTTGCATGGTGAACTGTGCAAAATTCCACAGAAGGGATTATAATGTGCATTGTACACTTTTTTTTAATGCATTTGGGAGATTAAATATAGATATTGGTGTATTCGGACTCTGTAGGAGATCCTTGTTGACTGACAGTGTACCTTGCTGTAATCAGAAAAATGAAGTTAACAACAACAACAAAAACCTTTCCTTTTTTTTATCTTCACAAGAGCCAATTTGAGCCAGTTTGCTTGCTCAGGCAGGAAACCCTATATACCATTTCAGACAATTATGGTTGTCCAATCTCTTCTTAAAAACTTCCAGTGTTGGAGCCCCCACAGCTTCTGGAGGCAAGCAGTTCCACTGATTAATTGTTCTGTCAACTGTCTAGTGGTTAAGGTAACAGCAGTGGTGGGTTGCCCCCAGTTCACACTGGTTCTACAGAACCGGTAGTAAAACTGGCGGGAGGCCCCGCCCACTGACCCTGACGTCATGAAAATGCTTCTGTGCATCCACGCGGCCCCGTTGCGAACCGGTAGTAAAGGTAAGTAGAACCCATCCCTGGGTACCAGGCTAGAAAGTGTGAGACTGCAAGTTGAAGTCCCACCTTAGACATGAAAGCTAAAGCTGGTGACTTTGAGCCAATCGCTGGGAGTCACTGAGTTCTAGTCCCGCCTTCAGCATGAAAACTGGCTGGATGATATTGGGCCAATCACCAGAAGACAGTTAGTTCTAATCCCGCTTTAGGTATGAAAACCAGCTGGGTGATATTGAACCAATCACCATGAGGCAGTGGGTTCTAGCCCAACCTTAGGAAAACGAGCTGGATGACCTTGGCCGCCAATCCCTCTCAGCTCTCACAGGGTTGTTGTGGGAAACTAGGTGGAGGGTTAGGTATTAGGATTGCTTGTAAAAATAATAAAGGTGGGATATAAATAAGTAACTATAAACTAGACTTATGAATTTAATGCACATGTTTTGTGTAAAATATGTGTATCAGCCAGCATTTGAAGAGAGACCAATTTCGATGTTCCTGCCTTTAAAGGGCTTTAGATGCACACTGTTGGGAAGGAGTATTTTTTTCTCTCCTGAGCATTTAAGATTCTGATTGAATCTGTTACTTTGCCAAGGAGACAAGGACATTTTAGCAGCAAACCTTAAAAACTTCCCCCCAAGGGAAATCCAAGAAGCTCCTTCTGTCTATGTTTTTAAACTTTATTTAAGAGTGTATTTTATGATCCAATTTAATCGGGTGGGCTTCTACGCAGCATTTTATTATTTTTCAATTATTGCGATTGCATTAACTATTTAAAAAATCAATTATGTTAGCTGTTAATGGCTTTAATTGTTTTAAAATCCAGTAAGCTGCCCCATATGTAGTTCTGGTAAGAGGTCAGGGTGTAAAGGAAATAAACAGTTAAATAAATCGTGCATCTTGAATGAGATACTGGAAAAAAACTTTTCTTATAGCTTCTCCTATAATTTGAAACGTCAGTTAGCAGATTTCAACCAGTCCAATATGGTTCATCTGAGAAAACACTTAAGTAGGGCATGATTTATTCACTACCACTAGGATGGGAGACCACCAAGAACTTCCAGGGTTATACTCGAACAGAATTTTTATTAAGAATTTTAATCACAATAGTAAAAAATCTAGTACACTTTAAACTTGGAGAAAGAGAAGAGAATGGGAAGAAAGAATTAAAAAGGGGGGGGAGATGATAAAGAAAAATAAAGTAGTATAAAGAGTGGGTTTGATCTAGTGGTTAAAGCACCAGGCTAGAAGCCAGGATACTCTGAGTTCTAGTCCCGCCTTAGGCATGAAAGCCAGCTGGGTGACTTTGAGCCAATCACAAGGAGATAGTGAGTTCTAGTCCCGCCTTAGGCATGAAAGCCAGCTGGGTGACTTTGGCCAATCACAGGATACTCTGAGTTCTAGTCCTGCCTTAGACATGAAAGCCAGCTGGGTGACTTTGAGCCAATGACCAGGAGATGGTGAGTTCTAGTCCCACTTTAGGCATGAAAGATGGCTTGGTGACTTTGGGCCTCTTTCTCAGTTCAATCCACCTTACGGAGTTGTTGTAGAGAAAATAGGAGAAGGAAGAAGTATTGCATTTGTTTGCCACCTTGGGTTATTTATATAGCAAAAAAATAAAGACAGGATATAAAGAAAGAAAGAAAAGAAACACACAAAGAACTGACTTCCAAACTTCCTCACAAGTATAAACAAATTTAATAATTCCTCACCCCTCAGGTTGAACAGATACCCTCCAAAAGGAAGGAAGGTCTGTGGCACAGGAGTGAACTGTGGGGTTTTGCTTTCTCGCAGAAGTTTCATTACCCAACTAGGGAACGTCATCAGTGTTAGTGAGAGTGGAGTTTACTTCCTGTTTATATACTATAACTTGCCCTGCCAGTATTGGTGGTGGTATAGTTTTCACCTTAGTGGGGCCTTCATTGGGGTACAGTTTTCCATTTGAAACGATGGTAGTGATTGGCACAGCACGTTCTTGAACACCAACTAGCAGTCAGAATACACAACTTCTTAATCTCACCACACATGCGGAAACTCGGTCTTGGTTTTCAGCTGGGAAGCTGTGACTATCCTAGACCAAGCTAGATCCAAAAATGCTAGGTTTAGTCTTTTTAATTCAAAGCTGACCTTGCTGAGAAATTACTTTCTGAAATTTCAATGGAGGAACATTAGTCAGCATTTCTCCATGCCACTGACCTTCCAGTATCATTGGGAAAGCAAGATGGATTTATTCATTGATTTATTTATTGCATGTATATTCTGCCACATTCTGGTGGCTCACATGATGTGGAGGGGAAAAAAACCCTGAAACATTCACAGTCCGGTTAAAAATGCCATTTGATAATTAAGTCATAAAATCCGAAGAACGTCCCAAAAGTGTGATTGTCCCTTAAAAGCACGACCTTTTGGCTTTAGCCCATCCCACAGCAGTAGGGAACTTCAAGGACCTTCTCCTGACCAATGTGAAGGTTGAGTCAATTCAGGTGGAACACCTGGTTGTACAGGTATCCGGATGTCAAGCTTTACAAGTGCAGGTTGTTGGAGGGAGGCAAGGTTAAGAAGTTGCTAGTTTATTGTTGTAGGGTAGAATGACAAAAACTTCCGGTGTATGCAGTCCAGTGCAGTGAGAAGGGTTCAGAATTCTACACAGTGGTGAAATCTAAAATTTATTACTACTGGTTCTGTGGGCGTGGCTTGGTGGTGGTGGGGAATGTGACTGGGTGAGCGTGGCCAATTGTTTTATTTTTTTTTTTACTTTTAAAACCATTTTTCCTACAACCTCTTCTGCGAAAAAATGCTTTCAAAAAAATGTTTAAAAAATGCTTTCAAAAGGCTCTGACGATCCCAGCTGAGTTGCCTGATTGGAAGAGACTTTTTAAAAAAGCCTCTTCCGATCAGGCAACTCAGCTGGGATCGTCAGAGGCATTTAAAAGAAAAAAAGGGTTTTTTTTCCTTTTAAAAGCCTTTGACGATTCCAGCTGAGCCACGCAATCATCAGAGGCTTTTTTTTTTACTTTTAAAAGCATTTTTTCGGCCGAAGAGGTTGTAGAAAAAATGCTTTTAAAAGTAAAAAAAAGGCCTCTGATGATTGTGTGGCTCAGCTGGGCAAGGGGGGTGGGGCAGGGATTTTTGCTACTGGTTCTCTGAACCACCCGCCTCCATCGCTATCAGATCGGGTGATCCGGTCCGAACCGGGAGCATTTCACCCCTGGTTCTACATTGGAGAAAACAAACAGCCTTTACACAAAGGATGGCAACACCACAGGACCAGAATTGCCAGTGCACCTTCATTTAAAAGAAAAAGGACATTCTTTTGAGGACAATAATATTCAAATTTTGGACACGGAAGATACAGCTAGTCCTTGACGTACCACCACAATTGAGCTCAAAACCTCTGTGGCTACAAGGTAGTTGTTAAGTGAATTTTGCCCTATTCTGTTCTTCCATTTTACAAGCTTTCTTGTCACGGTTGTTAAGTGAATCACGGCAGTTGTTAAGTTAGTAACAGGGTTGTTAAGTGAATCTGGCTTCCCCATTGACTTTGCTTGCCAGAAGGTCGCAAAAGGAGATCATGTGACCTTGGGACTCTGCAACTTCATAAGTACATATCAGTTGCGTGTGCTATAGAATTTTGATCATGTAACCACAGGGATGCTGCAGCGGTCGTAAGTGTGAAAAATGGTCATAAGCCACTTTTGACCTAA
The DNA here is from genome assembly GCA_012654045.1 of Ptyas mucosa. Lineage (NCBI taxonomy): Eukaryota > Metazoa > Chordata > Lepidosauria > Squamata > Colubridae > Ptyas > Ptyas mucosa. Next base: position 404,883 of record WNWU01013384.1, on the reverse strand, counting down.
TGCCCCCTAGTATATTCCCCTTGGGTCTACTTTACTGCTATTTTCTCATTCCTGGAGTTGACTAGCCCTACCTACCTCTGCAATCAGAAAGGAACTGGCATATCCCAACTGATCCAACTCTCCTCTTGGTATACCACTTGGCTTATAACTACAGGTAGTCCTTGACTTACAACAGTTCATTTAGTGACCATTCAAAGTTACAACGGCACTGAAAAAAGTGACTTATGACCACTTTTCACACTTAAAATCTTTGTAGCAGCCCCATGGTCAAAATGCTTGGCAAAACTGGTTCATACTTATGACCATTGCTGTATCCCAAAGTCATGTGGTCCCCTTTTTCAAATCAACGGGGAAGCCAGATTCACTTAACAACCCTGTTACTAACTTAGCAGCTGCAGAGATTCACTTAACAACTGTAGCAAGGAAGGTCGTAAAATGGGCAAAACTCACTTAACAAATGTCTCACTTAACAGCAGAAATGTACCATATTAATGTACTTTTCCAATTTAATACAGATAGTCCTCGACCATGCAACCATTTGTTTAGCAACTGTTTGAAATTTACAACTACATTGAAAAAGTGACTTTATGACCAGATCCTTGCACTTATGATTGTCATAAGTGAGCAAAATTTGGCCATGTGAACCAAATTCGGGCACTTGGCAACTGGTTGCAGCATCTCAGGGGCATGTGACCACCTTCCAACCTAGTTTCCAACAAGCAAAGTCTATTAGGGAAATACTTAATGACCATGTGATTCACATAACAACTTAGTGATTCAGATAACAACCATAGCAGCAAGGTCATAAAATCGGGTGCGACTAGTTTAAGAACCACCTTACTTAGTGAAAGGTAGAACTTTAATCACATCATTTTGATTTATTTTAACTTATTTTAAACTATATCTCTTGGATACCCCAGGGGTATCAGTTCCATAAAATTCTGACTAGGAAAAAAACAGTGGTGGGTTCCTCCCGGTTCAGCCCGGTTCTGCTGAGCCGATAGCGGTGACGATATGATGTCACTGAACCGATTCTGCACACACACCCCCACATTATTCTTACCTTTTATTTGGCCCCACCCCCAATCTATTGCTGCCTCCTGAGTCCCAGCTGATGGGCTAGAAGGAAAAAAACTGTTTAAACTTTTGCCATGGGGCTTCAAAGGGCCACCCTCTAGCTGATCAGTGGTAAAAGGCAGTTTGGTGGTAGACAGGTGCCTCCAAAAACAAATGGCTAGACCGGTGCCTCCAAAAATAAATAAATAGAACGGTACAGCTCTGGAAGCAGTTAAAAGCCTGGTAGACCAGGACCTCTGCTAAAACCTAAAGAATTGTCACATGACCATTAAGCCATGCCCACAAAATAAGCCACGCCCATAGAACCGGTAGTAAAAAAAATTTAGAACCCACCCCTGGAAAAAACGATATGGAATGAATTCCTGCTTTCTTTGAAAATTTGAAAATACAAATGTGGTTAGAAGAAATGACAGGACAGAAAGTGGAACTCAAACCAGAACGATTTCTATTAGGAATGATAAAAGAAGGTTTAAGTAAAGGGTTAACATATTATTTAAGACTGCGTATCATAACAGTAGCAAGAATAGTTTATGCCCAAAAAATGAAAGAGTGAAAAGATACCGAAATAAATGGGAAATAATAAAGAAAGTACTTGAATGTGCAAAAAGTGTGTTTCTCAACCT
>WNWU01013384.1:275133-347774 GCA_012654045.1 Ptyas mucosa | reverse complement strand
TCCAAAGAAATAAGATCACCAACCTAATTCAAAAAGAAACCCCCACTAAAACCCAAGACAGGGAACAAGAAAACGGCAAAGCCCTCCTTCCATACATAAAAGGCACCACAGACAGAATTAGCAAGATCCTCCACAAACACAACATCAAGACAGCATTCTGCACAAACCGAAAAATATCCACCATCCTAAGAAACCCCAAAGACAAAATTGAGTTAGAAAACCAAGGAGTATATGAAATCCCATGCACTGCTTGTCCCACCACATACATCGGACAAACCAACAGAAGAATAAGTGCACGCATTGAAGAACACAAGAACTCAGTCAGAAAAGAGGAACCAACTTCTTCCCTGGTCCAACACTTTAAAGCCACAGGACATGATATTGACTTCAAAAAGACCAGAACTATCGCCAAAACTGAACACTTCAACAACAGAATAATCAGAGAAGCTATCGAGATAGAAAAACGCCCACACAGCATGAATAAACGAGATGATACCTCCCGCCTACCAGCCATTTGGAAACCCGCCCTTAGTGACAAACGAGTCCTTAACACAAAGAATGACACCAGACCCACACTCACGAAAACCACACAGGATATCACCACCACACTTCCACGCAAAAAGCAAACCCAGACCCACACCGATGATGAGACACGACCACAGACCAGAAGCCAAACCAAAGCTGCACCATTGACCAATTTAAACCCCTCCAATCCATACATGAAGCAAACTGACACCCACCACGAAGATGTGGCACGACCACGAACGCGAAGCCAAACAACAGCAATGCAGCTCACCAGCTCAAATCCCCCTGCAACTCAGAGTAACCCGAGCACAGCCAAGCCCCCACCCAAACAGAGCACACCCCCAGCCAATCAGAGCACAGCCAACCCCCCATCCAATCAGAACACAGCCATGCTCCCACCCAATCAGCTCCCACCCCCACTGGCAGTTAAAAGGAGGAAACAGCTGCGATCACACATTGCTCCTGGAAGCACGAAGCCGAGAACACCAGCCTGAAGATGACGAATGAGACTTCGTCGAAACGTCGCCAAGACACTTCCAATTTTACGCGGGAGAAAACCCGAATAACCAAAGACCTACATACAAACACCCGCGAAAACCTCAGAAAACATATATATATATATATATATATATATATATATATATATATATATATATGTATGTATGTATGTATATTCTCTGCTAATTATAAGAACAATATTGGTCAGTTTTGACACTTTTAGGCCAGTATATCTCAAGCCCAAAGTTCAGCTTTACACCAAGAATATTCTGGCTACACAGACTAAGATGTTTGCTTTAGAGACCATCCTGCAAGCCAACCTATGATATCCTTGTCTTTATTCTGACTGGGAGGTACATGAAGCGTATTGATATATTCAGGTTTTGCTGATATAATATATCAGGAAGTTAGATGCATTATATTAAACTTCTTACTGTTTCCTAAGTTTAGAGAACAGTTCCTCTACTAATTAACCTTCACAAAATAGGGGCAGAACATCTATCTTTTTTTTTTTGCAGAACAACTATCTTCCATGGTTTTTGTCCATCCAGTAAGATTAGACTGAATTGGTATGCTTCAAGTCATCTCAATCAAACAACACCATCTCTCAGGTTGTGAGAAATGTGCCTTCTCGGTTGTGGCACCTGCCCTCTGGAATGGTGTCCCTCCAAAGACTTGTATAGTCCACATCCTGATGATGTTCCCAGAGCATCTGAGGACTTGGTTATTTTCCCAGTCCTTGGATGGTTGATGACGCTCTCTTAAGATTATGTACTTTTTAAATTGGATACATATTATTGTTTTTTTTAATTCAGTCATTCTAGCTTTTTATAATACGGAGTGCCCAGAGATTTTGGCAATTTGGATTCAAGACAGACAGACAGATATATGAGAAAGATATAAATGATAGATGATAAATGACAGACAATATTGGATGGTAGATGATAGATAGGTAGGTAGGTAGGTAGGTAGGTAGGTAGATAGATAGATAGATAGATAGATAGATAGATAGAAAGATAGACAGACAGACGACAGACAGACAGACAGGCAAGCAGGCAGGCAGATGATTGATAAATGATAGATGATAAAAAATAGATGATAGATTGATCAATAAGTAAATTAGATAGACAGATGATAGAGATATGATAGAAGATTTATAAATAATAGATGATAAAAAAGATGAGAGAAAGATCAATAGGTAGATTAGATAGGATAGATAGAAAGATAGATAGAAGGATATATATATATATATATATATATATATATAGAGAGAGAGAGAGAGAGAGAGAGAGAGAGAGAGAGAAAGATGATTGATAAATGATAGATGACAAAATATAGATGACAGATTGATAGGTAGATTCTGTGTGTGTGTGTGTGTGTGTATGTGTGTGTGTGTGAGAGAGAGAGCATAGCTAGCTAGCTACAGACAGACAGACAGACAGACAGACAGACCAACAGGCAGACTAATTTCTGGTTTCAGATATTGGATCTCTCTTTTCATGTTGCATTAGCCAGTTTTCACACTACGTAGAAAAAGCATGGTTTTGGACACATATTCTACTAAACTAAGTGAAGAGCGAGTTGTCTATTGTGTGAGCCACAGAAGCGAAAAGAAGCCAGCCACTGGTGTTGATGGAAAAACTGTTGCTTGGTATGGAACCTTTCATAGTGTTCTTACCTCCTAAGGAAGAGATGGATGTTATAAAATCTCCCATGCAAGACTGCGAACACAAACACATACACAACACCAATAACATTTCCAGCTTCTGGAGTCATTAGCAAGGGATCAAATGAACTCTTCAGCTGTTTTGTCACATTGCAAGTTATTTTTATAAAAACCTGTATCAAGTGGAGGAACTGGGCAGCCGAAGGGTGATGAATTGAATCCAGTCTTGATATAATTGACAATAAATATTGTTGTGCGGTATTTCAACCTGAATTCCGATTCACCGTTTGTAATGCTTAAAAGGATTGATGCTAGTAAATATTAGGGTAGAGTCCCAAAAACTATTTTACAATTTTTTTGTCCTGTGCTCCCTTTCCTTCAAAGGAGGAAAACAATAGAGAAAAGAAATTATGGAGATGTAGAATAAAGAAACAAACACATGTGTCTCAAATTATTTTTCTTCTCTGGCATTTTCCAGGGCCTTAATACAATTAGGAGGAAGTTTTCAGTGACTTTTATTAATTAACTTTGTTCCAAGATCTCATCAACTTCAACGTCCATTTTACATGTTCAGTCTCCTGACTCATGGAAGGGTGATGGATATCATGAGATATTGTCTTCCATGGGTTGTCATTTTGTGAAATAGGTACAACTCTTGTGCTGATATCAAAGTGGCAATGAGTTGGTGAATCTACAGCAGTCTTTCTCAATCTTTTTAAAAATATATATATACTTTGGAGGAACCCCTGAAATAATCTCTCAATTTTTGCCCCCTGCTTTCTTTCATTTCAAGACCACACTTGGAATACTACATCCAGTTTTGGTTGCCACAATGTAAAACAGATGTTGAGACTCTAGAAAGAGTGCAGAGAAGAGCAACAAAGATGATTAGGGGACTAGAGGCTAAAACATATGAAGAACTGTTGCTGGAATTGGGTCTGTCTAGTTTAATGAAAAGAAGGACTAGGGGTGACATGATAGCAGTGTCCCAATATTTGAGGGGCTGCCACAAAGAAGAGAGGGACAGCCTATTCTCCAAAGCACCTGAAGGCAAGACAAGAAGCAATGGACGGAAACTAATCAAAGAGAAGCAACCTAGAACTAAGGAGAAATTTCCTGACAGTTAAAATAATTAACCAGTGGAACAACTTGCCTCCAGAAGTTGCGGATGCTCCAACATTGGAGATTTTTAAAGAAAAGATTGGGCAACCAGTTGTCTGAAATGGTATAGGGCTTCCTATCTGAGCAGGGGGGTGGACTAGAAGATCTCCAAGGTTCCTTCCAACTCTGTTGTTCCGTTATCTTCTCTTATTCTGTTTCATAGGTAAGAAGGAAAATAGCCTGTGGTGGATAGGACCCATTTTTCTGCTAATTTGTTGGCTTACAGCTTCAAGGACTGAACCTGCAAATAAATTTCATTTAATTAGTGCCACTAGCGGAGTGCTGTGCAAAGGCTCTGTGATTTGATCCGAAATACTGGAGATTGGGTGTTTTGGCTGAGCACCAAACTCGCCATGCCTTTCCACATGGACGCGGTCATAAAAATGTTCTGTTAAAATAGTTATTCCTCCGTGGTGCTGACAGTCCATTTGTTTCTGTGGCTGTGTGCAGCCAGATGACATTGTTTCAGTAGACTTCAATTTATTTGGAATGCAAAGGTCCCACGGCAGGAAGCGTAACTAGAGAGCGTTAAAAGAAAGCCATTTCTGACGGGGAATGCGAGCTGTGATTATGCAAAATGAGGCTCTGAAGAGATGCTCCAGGCTGCGGTGCGCAAAATTTCCCTTCCACTCTCTTGGCCTGCCATGCACAGTGAATTATTACTTTTTGATCATCTGCAAAGGTAATAGAAGAGATATTTGAAACCACTGCACCATGGGGGTTAGCCCAGCCAATGGGTAGCCAAGGTTATTCATAAATCTAGGGCCAAAAGAGCCCTGTTCTGTGAAAACACCAAGTGAAAAGCGTATGACACATTTTCATGCATGAGTCACATAAATCTCTCCTATTTGCATCATTTGATTGGAATGCAAGGGAAAATGGCTTGGGCTATCAGGCCATCAGAGAGACAAGGATAGGGCACTTGGATGGAAAAGTGCGTGAAAACACTGTCATTGTTAAATAGCCAAGCACATATTTTCCATGCAATGTCTGAATCTATATCTCTTGTTTTTTTAGGAAAGCCACCAAGGTTGGTGAAGACCTTGGGGTCTGGATCAGCCTTGGATAAGCTTGTGTTTTCCTTTGCAACCTTGTTTTGCAATGCTTTACTTTAATTCTGCTGATATTATTGGGAAATAATCAGATTCCGCCGAGTGATGGACAGCTTTCAAGGTTGACAGTTTCTTCACAAGGGAATTGTAATAATTTTGGAAAATAGTACACAAAAATATTCCACAAAACCCCAATTCACATGCACAGAATACACTCTCAAAGATCAACTAATCGACAATAACCAACAAAACCAAATAAAATAGAGAAGAAAACAATGAATAATCCAAGTCTATTGTGTTATATCAAATATTTAAACACTGCATAAACATTCCTAAGCAATAATACAATAATAAAACAATAAGATTCTTTTGTAGTAAAAGTTATGAGTTTGTGCCAAAGGAGAATATGTTGTAGTCATTTTTATTCATTTTAATAGGGGGGAAAGGTTGACTTTTTAGTAATTGATAAATTGTATGTACATTTCCTGGATCCAATCCTTAATAGGCAGAAGAATGTTACTTTTAATTCTCTTGGCATTTCCCCATACATGATATAACAAATGTTCCTCAAACAGTTAAATTTCACACCTTTGAAATGTGATTCAATATAACACAGTTAACATTCTGATATTTCCCCCTAAAGCTACTTAAACATATTAAAATGTTAGTTTAAAAATGCCAATAATTCAAAAGAGAAAATCATGCGAGTAAATGACCTCTTATGATATCCGATGTCCATCCTTTCAAATATATTCTTTGGGACATCCAATAAATCTTTAGAATCTTTTGATAAAGTAATTTCCCTCTTAAATCTAACGAGACTGATTTGACATTCTTTAAATATATATGTAAATTTAAGATTGGATTTAATCTTAAATTTACGAGACAAAGTAGGTACCCTCTTAATTTCATTGATAGGATAAAAAAATTGAGAATTCAAATGCTTAAAGTGCTTAAGCAGGATATATGCAACTAAACCATGTCATAGTTATTTTATTATAACCGGAGCAGGTAAAACAGACATGATGGAAAAACAGTTCCATTTTTCATGAACATCTTTCAAATATTTCCCTCTTGGTAGCATTTTTACTGCATCTTGCAAGAATCTGACCCAGATAAAATGCCTCAATTATAACTCAATTATAATAATTATTAGTTAGATTATATTATTAATTTATAATAATTAATAATATTATCGATTAGATCAGATCATTAGATTATCAATGATGATCAATTATTATTAGAGCGCCAGTGTGGAGCACAGCGACTGACATGGTTAGAAGTTGACAAATTGCAAGCCTGGGTTTGAGCCACACATGCTACTGTGCGATGGGGTGAGCTCCCGTCTTTCACTCCAGCTCCTGCTCACCTAGCAGTTTGAAACCATCCAATAAGAGTAGATGAAAAGGTACCACTTCAATGGGATCATTGATGAAGACATGAAGGAAGCCTCTACTTGGGCATCCCCGGTCAACAGTGATGTCACTGGCTAATCCTTTCATCATGGGAGCTCTTTGGTACTTCCGACACAGAAGCATAGCATAGTATAGAGAACCAGTTTGGTCTAGTAATTAAGGCACCAGGCTAGAAATTGTGAGACCGTGAGTTCGAGTCCGCCTTAGGCATGAAAGCCATGGGAGACTCTGGGCCAGTCACTTTCTCTCTTGCTCTAATCCATCCTACAGAATTGTTGTTGGGGGGGAAATAGGAAGATGAAGGAATGTTACGTATGTTCACCATCTTGAGTTATTTGTAAAAATCATAAGGGTGAGACACAGATAAATAGCAGTAGCACTTAGACTTGTAAACCGCTTCACGGTGCTTTAGGGCCCTCTCTAAACAGTTTAGCGTATTGCCCCCAACAACCTAGTTCGTCGTTTTACTGACCTTGGAAGGATGGAAGGCTGAGTCAACCTTGAGACGGTCAGGATCAAAGTCCTGGCAATGGGCAGAATCAGCCTGCCATACTGCATCCTAACCGCTGTGTCACCACGGCTCTTAAATATAAATAAATACAATGATCACACACAGCTGCAACACCCACTTGAATGCTTGTGAATCAAGTTGTGAGTGAATGAGTGAGATGGGTGGGAAGTGTTTTTGTTTGACTGTAGCTATTTTTCACAAGAGCAGGCAGCAATTCCAACTTTACTCCCTCATGCAACATGTCACATAAGCATCATCTGGTCTTGTGGGCCTTGCATTGCCGGATGTGCAGAATTAACTTTTAAGTCTCATTATATTTACTGTAAAGTAGAAATTATGTAGGAGGGAGAGGGAGAGAAAAGAGGGAAATATACCAATCTGTTAAGCAAAAAATGCAACCTGTCACTTTCAATTAACTTGCTAAAAGGTTGTTAATGAATAAATATTGACTTTTGGAGGAAATGCTGCTTAATCGGATTCAGAACCATGTGTATGATTTGACAAATGATCAATAAGGAGTGAATGCATTCACGCTAACATGAAGGGAACTGCCTTGGAAACAGGCTCCTGGTTAAATGATGGACTGCGTTGTATGGCAAAGGAAGCAGAAGTAACATTTATTCTTCTATATTTAGAAGATGTTATCATAGAAGGGTGGATAAACTCCAAGCTATCAAACACAAGATCCAGAATTTCCACCAAATGAAATCCAAAGCTTGGAACTGAAATTTAGCCTTCAAATTCTAAACCGATGTCTCTGACTATCTTCAGAATATTTGAGCAGAACTTGTGTAAAGCTGCATGACCTCTTGACCAATGAGGATTGGAAGAGTGAAACTAGCAAATGGAACTTTTTCGCAGGTGACTCAAGTAAGTAAGCCAAGTCTTATGCAAACCTTATGTCAAGACGTCAAAGTGAACCACTTTACTTCTTTCAAACGCCATTAATTAAACTTGCTAATGAACTGAGGGGAGGGAAGGGTGAAATAGAACGCTAGAATTTGTGCATGAACCATGAGAGCCTGGCAACCATCAAGGTCACCACTGCAAGTGCTTGAGAAAGAGATGGACTGTTCCCATAACAAAAGGACATCTCATAACTGGACAATGTGATCACCCAGGGGGTGGGGAGAAAGGGAAGCTATTGTTTAACTAAGCAAGCATTTACGCGGAAAAACCAGAGCTGGTTTTGATTCTTCAGTTCCAAAATAGTGTGTCCAATAAAGTTTTACTTTTTGGAATTTAAAACTCTAGAGAACGTCTCCTTATTTTGGGTTCATTATTTATTTATTTATTTATTTATTTTATTAGGCTTATATGCCGCCCTATCTTCAACGGACTCAGGGCGGCTCACAACAATAAAACCACAATCCAATGCAAGTTAAAATGCCTAATTAAATCAATACAATTAAAACCCATAAAAAACCCCATCAGTCCAGGCTGGGGGACTCGAATAACCAGGTTTTTAATTCGCGGCGAAAGGTGCGAAGGTCAGGAGCCAGCCGAAGCCCCAAGGGAAGTTGATTCCAGAGGGTGGGCATGCCCACAGAGAAGGCTCTACTCCTGGGGGCTGCCAGCTGACATTGTCTCGCCAACGGCACCCTAAGCAGGCCCTCCCAATGGGTGCGAACCGGGCGATGGGAAGTTGTTGCTGGCTGCAGGTGGTCCGCCAAATATCCTGGGCCTAAGCCATATAGGGCTTTATAGGTCATCACCAGCACCTTGGATCTCACCCGGCGGGCAACCGGTAACCAATCACTAGTCAGTTGACAACTTCTCTTTGAAATGATCAACCAGTAGTGTTTTGTGCCACTAACAAGCTATAATGCAAATGTGCCACTGCAAGTCAAATGAGACTTTTCCAACCTGTCTTTAAAAAAAAGGGGGGGGGAGCAGCATTATGGTTGATTGCACAGTCAGCCAGGAGTTTAGACTAGATTTGGCATTTTTACACTTCTATTGAGTCCTTCCCACATGCTGTTTTATAATCGCAAAGATATCATTGCAGGTTATAAGTTGCTCCAAGTAAAGATGGTGATTTTGTCAGTGCTGGGGCATTCAAGTGGTGCTCCAGAAGTTTTGAGATTGTACCCCATAGTACCTGATCCTATTGTTACTCTCTTTGCTTTCTTCTTCTTTTGGTTTCTTTTGTCACTTCTGTTTGCAGGTCTTGATATTTTGTGATTTTCTCAAGTCTTTTCTCTTCTCTTCTGCTGCCACCAAGTACTGCAAAGTCCACTTCAAACTTTTTTGTCTTTCTTATTAACAATTGTTAAGTGTTATGTGGCAAGTGCTTATGTGTTTGAATTCTAGAGTCCTAGAACATTTTAGCTTCATCATTTTCCATTATTTTGTCTATTTTGTGGTTCCACCAGCTCTTGCTTGCAGAGAAATGATTTCTTGCAGATTCTCCAATGCACATTTAGTATACTTACAATTACATAATTATATAACTCTTTTATTATATTAAATATAAATAATAGTTAATATATTTTAAAATATTATTATTGGTACTGGTTACTTGTTATAATTATTATAACCCTTTGTAGTCAAAACCTTGCTTCAAACTTTCTTTGGAAACCACACATTTTGAAGACCACAGACCCTTTGCTGCCCAGGAGGGTTTTTTCCTTAGTGTTTTTATTATAAATACAAACTTGCATTTTTTTAATACTGTGTTTCTCCAAAAAGATGACCCATTTTGAAAAGAAGCCCTATCACGCTTTTGAGTGCATGTGATCAAATTAAGCCCCACCCACAAAATTAGCCCTAATTAAGACCCTGCTGACCCAGGGGTGCAGGGAGTGGGGCGAGACACACAGGTAAAAAATAAGCTAGGGTGGGGATGGGGGGTGGAGCTGCCCTACTTACCAGGCCTCGCATACTCTGACACCTGCCTCGCCTTCTTCTGTGGCCGCTTCTTCTGCAGCTCCTTGCTGCCACTCGCACGCACCGCCCTGGCCTCCGTTTTGCCTTCAGATGGCTGCCGGAAGTGTGCGTGCAAGTGGCGACAAGTGAGCGCAGAAGAAGTGCGCCAGCAGTGGGCTCCTGCTGGGCAGGGCTGTTGGTGCCACCACCGCGAGATGAGTCAATAATTAGAACCTTCCAAAAAGAGGCCTAGCTGTTTTTTCGGGGGTCAAAAGAAAATAAGACCCGGCCTTCTTTTTGGAGAAACACAGGTATTACATCTCAGAAGATGGATTATTCGTTGATAAATATGTGTTCAAGGTATGCAATGCTGAGATATTCAGCTGTGACCAGAATAATGGAGTTCGAAGGGACCTGGGAGATCTGCTAGTCCAACCCCCTGTTCAAGCAGGAGACCCTATGCTGTTTCATATAAGTGGCTGTCCCGTCTCTTCTTAAAAATCTCCAGCGATGGAGCACCCTTACATCAAAAGGCTGAAGAAGTCTTTTTCAACCTTGTTACCTTCTTCTTCAACCTTCAAAAGTTGAAGACGACCAGTTTCTTCAACCTTTTAGGAAATCCTTGGTTGGTTTTGGGAATGAGAAGAGCTCTCAATTCTCCCTGCTTCCTTGGTTGCCACTGTTGGATAAAATTGTGTCTCCTGAAGGGAGATCTTAATTTCCCCCAGACCATATTGTCTCATATTGTAAAACATCCATGTATAGAGTTAGAGGCAGTCCTCAGTTTATGACCAATTACTTAGCAACTGTCCAAAGCTACAATGGATTCCCCAAAAGGTTCTTACAATCCAGTTTGAAGTACTAATATTCATTTTCCCCTCCATGGTCACATGACCACATTTTGGGTGCCCAGCAACTGGCCTGCAGTGCCCCACAGTCACATGACTGTGATTTACAGTGTTTACTTCTCATTTCAGGCAAAACCTGATCCATAGCAAACAACAGGTTTTCTTAATAACTGTGGCATTCGCTTAATGACTGATGCAATAACACCTCTCCTTGAAATATCTGGTTGTTGGTGATCATCATGATTTACAACAATAATTGCGGGGCTCAGTTACAGTCATAAGAGCCGTGGTGGTGCAGTGGTTAGAATGCAGCACTGCAGGCTAATTCTGCTGACTGCTGACTGCCAGCAGTTCGGCAGTTCGATCCTCACTGACTCAAGGTTGACTCAGCCTTCCATCCTTCCGAGGTTGGTAGAATGAGGACTCAGATTGTTGGGGGCAATAGACTGACTCTGTTAACCACTTAGAAAGGGCTGTAAAGCATTGTGTAGCGATATATAAGTCTAAGTGCTAATGCTATTGCTAAATCAAGGATTAACTGTGTGAATATTAACTGAATATTCATTGAATACCTGTTAACTAACGAATGACATGATAGCAGTGTTCCAATATCTAAGGGTCTTCTTTCCCTAAAGAAGACAGGATCAACCTATCACCAAACCTACTAACCAAGGAGAGAACCAACCTAGAACTAAGGAGAAATTTCCTGACACTGAGAACAATCTATCAGTGGAACAGCTTGCCTCCAGAAATTGTGGGTGCTCCATCACTGGAGGCTTTTAAGAAAAGCTTGAATAGCCACTTGTCTGGAATGATATAGGGTCTCCTGCCTGAACAAGGGGTTGGACTAGAAGACCTCCAGGGTCCCTTCCAACTCTGTTATTCTGTATGTAACCCCTTAATTGTGCTAGATTACAGCCAGCATCTTCTTTAAGACCCATAGAGGTATGTCACTCTGTTTTGTTTTTAAGTTTATTAAGGTAAAATGTAAAACAAAGCTGATACTAACATTATTCAGTGTGACAGCTACATCCTAGCCAACAGAGCAAATTTTGCACACATCCCTCAACTAATTCCTGTTTCAGCTTGCTGTCATGTACACACAGATATATCTGTTTTGAAAGAATACTTATATGAAACATTTTGGGGGAAAAAAGGATATATTTTTTAAAAACATTTCTTAGGCTTTTCAATTCTTCAGCTCAAAAACAACTCCTGGATGAGTGTTTTCTGAGTGTTTTCTGAGAGTGGTGGCCATAGAGGAATTGATCACAATGTTGCTAGAGAAAGTAAGGTCAGAATTCACATATCCACCGCCCCCCCCGCCCCCCAATTTCTCAGCTTTATCTTAAATGAGGAAAATCAATGGGATGACCTTATACTTTTTTAAAACATTTTTTCAGACATTTGCTTTCAAAAGCGAAGAACCAAACTGCTATTATTCCACAAGCATCCACCATGTGTTCCAGGGCTACTCAAGAAGAGACTTAAGACCACAAAGCCAACACATTTCAAGGAGAGGTGTTATGCAAAGACATTCACTTTATAAATACAATTATTATTACATGTCAGGCGTTGCTGAATCTTCTTTTCCTCTAGAAAGAAAGCTGACGATTCCAACAACCCTCTCTCCTCTTTTGGAAATAGGAAAAGAATAAGGTAATTTTGAAAAAGAAGGACTTTATCTGATCTAAGTCAGGAACTGTTGCTTTCCGTTTCCATGCAGGTAGGCGAAAATTTGAGTTTAGATTTCTCTTCTTTGAATTTTGGAGGCCGCTTTTAAATATTTCCATTAATTTAACTAAGATTCCTTTTCTTTTCTGTCTTCACTCTCTCTTTCTTACTATATGTCCGTGATGGTGAACCTATGGCATGCATGCCCGAGATGGCATACAGAGCCATCTTGCCGGGTACACAAACTGTCACCCAACTCATTTGCAGCTGCTCATGCATGGGTGTCCCAGCTGGTGTTTGGGCCTCTGGTGCGCATGCATGCAATTCAGAGGACCCAGGTCTTCAGAGCTCTCCTGTGAATGCGTGCGCATTTGCACATGTGCATGAGGGTACTTGCGCGCAGTGCATGCATATGTAGATGGCATTCATGTGCATGCATTGCATGTGTGAAAACCGTGTGCATACGCAGATAGTTTGATTGTGCGCGCAGCGCACAGGGAGAGCCGTGGGAAACCTGAGCACCTGTCCAGATGGTGTGATTGTGTGCACAGCGCACGTAGGACAAAAGCCCCCCACACACATGCGGGCCTGACATAGTATCTCCCCTTTTTATAAGAAAATTTTAAATTGTATAATCCAAATTTTTAGATCTGGGATTTATATATTTTTTTTAAAAAATGGGTTTGAATTGTTGGGCAATTGTTTAATTTGGTTTTAATTCGGTTTTAAATTTTGTATTTATGTTTTTTATCTCTGCCTGTTCACCGCCCTGAGTCCCCCCGGGGAGAAGGGCGGTATACAAATCAAATAAACCTAAACCAAACATGCGCAGATGGTGCGGTTGTATGTGCAGCGCATGGGGGAGGAACCGCATTAGCGCAGATAGCTCGCACGCATGCAAAGCGCGTACCTGTTCGGCCCTCGGTGAGTAAAAGGTTCGCCCCCACTGCTATATGTAAATAGCAGCATGTGACCTTGTCTTGATTTTAAGGAGATCTGGTAACATTTAGGTAGGAGATTCCAGAAAATCTTAACAGCCTTGGGAAGTTTAAAAATAGTGTATATTCCGAACGAAGGAATGACCAACTAATTCCACACTGTTATGACTCAGATAAAAATGCGTAAATCTTTCATTGTGTGATGGTGGCAAACAACTAGGGTTTTTTTTTTTTGGCTTAGTTAAGCTTTGATTGGATGATGGTGGCAGACAGATTAATTTTTTTGATTTAGTTGGGTTATAATTGGCTGATGGCGGCAACCAATCTGGCTTTTCTTACCCTAGCCCTGCTTTGATTGGGTGATGATGGCAATCAGCTTCATTTATTTATTTTTCACTTGATTTGGGTGATGGCAGTAGTCAGCACAACTTTTTTTTTTACTTCCCTGCCACACGTTTACCTCAATCTCTTCAAGTGTAGGTCAAATGTCTTTACCATCATGGCAATTCTCTTAGCAGAAATTGACAAATTCCTCCAAAGTGCCCACTGCACCATGGATAGTCCGAACAGCTCCATACAGAGCAACCATTTTGAATTTCTCACTTCAATGGCCTCTTTTTTTGCTTCCAATGACCTCTCTTTGAAGGGCATCCACTCTTATTCTAACCAGATGCCTCCCATATAAATCTCTGCTTGCTTCTTAAAAGCTAGCTCAGCTGCCTGGGCCAGGGTTCTATTTTATGAGGCTCATTATTTTTATATTGATGTTTATTTTCTGAAAATAGTGCGAAAGCTAAATGCATAGAGCCCCCTAGAGAATTTAACAAAACCATATTTCATTCCCTCTATTGATTCTCTAAGGCAATATACACAGAAAGTTAATGTTAACAGTACAGTATGTTAACCTAACAAAGGCCTAGAACTGTGTTTCTCAACCTTGGCAGCTTTCCGATGTGTGGACTCCAACTCCCACAATTCCATAGCCAGCAATGCTGGCTGAGGAATTCTGGGAGCTGGAATCCATACATCTGAAAACTTCCAAGATTGAGAAGCACTGACCTAGAACAGCGTTTAGCAACAACAAGAATTGCAACCTCCTTTGTGCTGTTGGGAAGTATGACCCCCCCATACTTTCCCTGGTTAGTAGCATCACTTTCATGAACTTAGACGTGGTCTGTACTTGGATGAGAGAATATGTACACGTTGTATACGAGATGATGGAACAAAAAAAAGGAGCCAAAATAGCCAAGTAATTTTGGTTCATCTCCAGGTTTTTTCTGCTTTTCAGGCAAATGAGACATTATTGTCTTCTGGAACTCCACCCCATATGTCCATTTGTGTGATATTACGAGATGTGTACAGATGGACCAGCGATGGTATTGCAATGGTGTATAAAAAGCTATGAGAATAAATATGGGAAACAGGAGGAAGAGTCAGATAAATGAGCCACTAAAGTGGTGCAGTGGTTAGAGTGCAGTACTGCAGGCTACTTCTGCTGACTACCGGTTGCCTGCAATTTGGCAGTTCAAATCTCACCAGGCTCAAGGTTGACTCAGCCTTCCACCCTTCCAAGGTGGGTAAAATGAGGACCCAGATTGTTGGGGGCAATAAGCTGACTCTGTAAACTGCTTAGAGAGAGCTGTAAAGTCCTGTAAAGTGGTATATAAGTCTAAGTACTATTGCTATAAAAGAAATCTGAGCCCAAAGCAAAGACACAACTTGAAAAAGCACCTCAGATTTGACCCTCTTTAGTTCTCTTGGTTGTAAAGGCAGGGAGGTGGGAAGTGCTTTCACACTTACCACGATTCTGTTGCTATAACTTTATAGTAAAAGTAGTATAGGTAGTCCTTGATTTATGACTGGTCACTTAGTGATCAATTGAAGTTACAACAGACTTCCCCAGGATTACTTACAATTTAGATTCAAAGTTCTGTCAGTTCCTCCTGATGGTCATGGGATTGCATTTTGTGCACTTGGTCCACATTTACACACACATAAAAAAGCCAATGGTGTCACTTGCACAACTGTGACCATTAGTTTGACTTTTTTGACCATCTTTTATGGGATAGTCTTGTTTAGTATCTGTTTTGTTTTCTTTTTTAAATATAAAATATGGTATCCTATACTGGGAACAACACTTGTGCCGAGTTTAAGCTGTGTAGCCCTGAATTGCTTCCTATGATTTAGAAACAGAGCTGGGGTGGCGCAGTGGTTAGAGTACAGTACTGCAGCTACTTCAGCTGACTGCTAGTTCAGCAGATCAGCGGATCAAATCTCACCAGCTCAAGGTTGACTCAGCCTTCCATCCTTCCGAGGTGGGTAAAATGAGGACCCAGATTGTTGGGGGCCATATGCTATTTAGTATAACGTCTTTGGTGTAAGCTGCCCAGAGTCCTCGGAGAGTGGGCGGCATAGAAATATGAATAATAAAAAATAAAGAATAAAACTCTTCTCCTATTGATCATAACCCACCCCCCTCCTTTTCAGTGAAGTCATTTGAAGTTCCAATCTACAAAAATTCTGAATCCAGAACATGAAAACCTCCAGATAAAATCCTTACCAAATCCCGGACGGCAAAGCTACAGCTTTGCAAAATGCAAAATGCCACATGCATAAGAAAGCCAGCTACCTTCCTTTCAATGCTTCAAATTTTATTATCTGCAGGAATCTGTAATTATTAACTGTGCAACATTTCATGGCCCAATAAATGTTAGTTATGGCGTGTTTGGTGGTTGCCTGAATTGTAATTAGCATTCTGAGGCTAGATGGTACTTAAAGAGTTCTACCTGCAGTAGATAAAGTCAATTAAATACCCATCCTTGATAAAAGCTTTAGCATAAACAAATAAAAAATATTGGCGTTGGTAGGGAAAACCATATGCGCCAAAGCCTTTGTGCAGGAAGGGAAATACGTAGAGCTTAGAGAATCAATCACAGGTTGAATACCCAGTTTGGTGGGATATATATTTCGGTGGGATATATATAACATTTTGCTGGACGGAACAGCCCAGTTCACCAATATTTTAGCAGCTACATGACTGGTAGGTGGAGAAAGGATGCTCTTAAAATACGAATTTAGAGTGGGTTAGTGGTGTGAGGACATTATGCAAGCTTGCAGGGAGAACTTTCTTCTTTTTTCATTGGGGAGATTTCTATTTTAAACCTTCTTGAGAAGAATGAGGGGCTGAGCCCATCTGAAAGCTTAACGTATCTGATTTCTTCTATTTCCTGGGGGGTGGGGGATTGGTACAAAGTCACCTTATAGACCAGGGTTTCCCAACCTTGGCAACTTTAAGATGGATGGAGGACTTCAACTCCTAGAATCCCCTGCCAGCATGGGTGTTGAAGTCCATCCAGCTTAATTTGCATAGGTTGGGAAACCTGCTGTTGACTGTCAGCTGGCCAGATTCTGCTTTAAGATTTGGCCTCTAGATATTTCTGCTAGAAAAAACATTTTCTGTAAATCTTTTTTTCTACCTCTGTTTTTTTATCCTGAGAATCTGCTAATCAATCGTTTATAGGACACATCTGCAATCTGTTGGATGACGACCTTGATACCAAAGCTTACCAAGATATGGTGGAGCAAAACAACATTAAAATATCCACAGATGTTCTTCGATGTATTCGATTCTGAAAACCCAGGCTTAGTAGCTGCCCTATTCAGTTAACTATCTTAAGGTCCAAACAGCCTTGTAAAATTATTGTAGTCTTTGTTGAGTTATTGAAATACCAAGCTATATAGATACATTGGAATGTAGACCTCATATTTGTAGAATCTAAAGTATCTGAAAATTGGATCCTATAAAGGACTAGAAAATGCTTTGTTGGGTCATCAGATAATTACTTACAGTATCTAAATAGAGAAACAGAATGAACAAGGGTGGGCAAAAAAGCAATGGGAGTGGGAGAGATTTCTGACTTCCAGCTGACATCCCCATTGAACTTTGCATGTGGGAATCTAGCAGGGAACATTACAAATTTTCCTCCCTCCCTCCCTCCCTCCCTCCCTTCCTTCTGTCATGCCCCTATTGGAGCACCATTGGATGGAAATTGAGGGGGCAGCTTCGTTGGCTTCAAAGGAATGTGGATAGGAGCAAACCAAGGCAGCCCAGGGCCCCTCAGGATTGGGACAGCTTGTTATCAGGGAGGAATGGGGGCAGGATGAGGAAGAAACGGGAAGCAGTGGACATGAAGAGCAACGGAGCTCAGGCAACGAGCAAGGACCATCCCCTTCTGATCCCCAAGCACGGAGAGTAGAGAGAAGGCAGGAACAGCACAGGCCAATCCAATGACTTGGGAGGAGAGCACCCCACCTCTCTTCACAAGGCACACCTGGGGACTGAGATTTAAGGAGAAGCTGTGAGGAGGGGCATTTGTCAGGAACAAATGCTGAATTGATAGAGTTTGATGTGCCAGTACGGACATTTGGAGTTTGCAGGACTGCTTGCTTCTTCCTTAGATGTGGACTCAGTGCCTTCTTCCTGATTTTGTAGACTCATTGTTTGTTCCTTAGTTCGTGGACTCATTTCCCTGTTCCTTTGTTTGGCTGGACTGGGAGCAGCCACAGGCTGCCATGTGTGTGTGTGCGCGTCACTTTGCTCTAGGACTTGCCAAGAACATGGAAGCATTTGGGGGGAAATTTGGAGCATTAAAGGGGCGTTTGAGCTCTCAGCTGGCTATGTGATCTTTATGCCTTGTCATCATACTTTTCTTCCTTTCACATCCCATCCCAGTTGATAGGTTAGTGGCTGTAGGTGAAAGATGGATTGTGGCAGTGGTGGGATTCAAGTAATTTAACAACCGGTTCTCTGCCCTAATGATTTCTCCCAACAACCGGTTTGCCAAACTGCTCAGAAAGTTAAGAACCAGTTCTCCCGAAGTGGTGCGAACTGGCTGAATCCCACCACTGGATTGTGGGATTGGCTGGGAAACTGTCAAAGAATGTTGCAGATGATCATTTGACCACAGCAACAGTCCCAGCAGCACAACAGCAGCACAGCACTAAAGAAGCCATGACTTGACCGTGGGGATGCTCATCCTCGGGTGTCTTGTTGTTTTCGTTCTGCCATCTGTCACTGTTGCGGAAAACAGGGCCATATTGCCTGGGTCTGCCGCTCCATACCAAAGGTTGCCTCCGGTCCTTAGCTACGTCGTTCGTCCAAGGAAGATTGCTTCACTATTTTCCAGGGTCAGAGAGTCACAGAGGACACCACCCGCTCAGCCTTTGCCAAGAGTTCCAAGTTGTTTCTGACCATTAGAATTGAGGGCTTGCCCTGTCAGATGGAAGTGGACACCGGCTCTTCGAAGTCCATCATGTCCTGGTCCTCTATTAAGCATCTGATTCCGTCTCTGCAAAAGCGTCATCTTCGCCCCTGCCCTTTTAAACTTCGGGATTATCAGGGGAATTACATTCCTATCATAGGGCGCTGAGTTACAAGCCTTTTTGGGCTATTAAATTTCTATAGTGTTTTTTTACCTCATAAAGCTACTGTGGCGGAACCGCTACACCGTCTACTGCACAAGGATACACCATGGTGGTGGAATTCCACGCATGCCCGAGCTTTCCAAGCTGTGAAGGAGTTGCTCACGTTTTCTACTGTCCTTGTCCAGTACAGCTCTACGCTGCCCTTGGTGTTGACAGCTGATGCCTCCCCTTTTGGTATTGGCGCTGTTCTGAGCCATCGGTTTCCGAATGGCTTGGAGGCCCCTATTGCTTTTTATTCAAGGACCTTGTCCTCCACAGAACGCAACTATAGTCAAATAGATCGGGAGGCACTAGCTGCTGTCACTTCTGTAAAAAAGTTTCATGATTATGTATATGGCCGGCATTTTGAGCCGGTGATGGATCATAAGTCCCTCTTGGGGCTTCTTACCGGTCACCGACAAGAACTTCAGTTCCTATCTCCTAGAATGTCCCATTGGACGGAGTTCTTGGCTAACTATTCCTATACCCTGGTTCACCGTCCGGGTTAGCTGATAGCGCATGCCAACGCCCTTAGCCGATGCCCTTTGCCACTCCCTGTGGTTGACCCCACACCGGCTCTGTCTGTCCTCCTGGTCAAAGAGTTGGGAGCCCCCTTGACTGCCATGGATATCGCAGCTCACTCCCGCCATGACCCCATCCCGTCTCAGGTCTTGGATTGGGTGGGCAGGGGGTGGCCGTTAGGAAAGGTGGGCGACCTGTTCTCCTCTTATAAGATCCGCCAGCAGGAATTATCGGTCCACCTGGGATGTTTGCTCTGGGGCCATAGAGTGGTGGTTCCCCCCACTCTGCAGACATCTATTCTGCAGTGTTTACACGAGAGTCATCCCGGCATTGTCCGGATGAAGGGGCTGAGCCGGAGCTACGTCTGGTGGCCCGGCACTGACAGGGACATCACAAATTGGGTCTCCAGTTGTCCAGAATGCCAACGTTCATGGCCGGCAGCTCCCATTTCTCCCCCAAGGGAATGGGAGGTTCCCAGGGGACCATGGTCACATATCCATCTGGATTTCACGGGGCCTTTCTTGGGACACACTTTCCTCATTGTGGTGGACACTTTTTCCAAATGGGTAGAGTTAGAGTTAATGTCCTCGACCATGTCTGAGGCGGTCATCAGAGCGTTGCGCAGGTTATTTGCCACTCACGGCCTCCCTGATATGATGGTAACCGATAATGGGCCGCAATTAATGTCCGCCACCTTCCAGTTGTTCTTGGCTAACCTGGGAATCCACCATGCTCAGGTGGCCCCATTTCATCCGCCGGGAAATGGTTTGGCTGAACGGGCAGTGAGGTCCGCCAAGGAAACACTGGCCCGGCTTAAACCTGCTGATTGGCAAGAAAAGGTGGCCATTTACCTGTTGGCTCAACCCACAACACCTTGCCCTACGACCAACAGAAGTCCGGCAGAGCTGCTGATGGGTCACCGCCTGTGAACTATCCTAGACTGGCTACACCCCACATATGCACCAGAAAGCACTCAGGTTGGGGGTCAGACCTCTAAGGTGTTTAAGGTGGGGAACTTGGTTTTTGCGTGCAATTTTGGGGGTGAACCGCAGTGGCTGCTGGGGCAAGTGACTCATGTAACAGGTCCCTGCTCTTACAGAATCCAGTTGGTCGATGGCCAAACGTGGCGGCGACATGTGGATCAGTTACACGGCCGAACTCTACCCCTATGACTAACTAGTGCACCTAGCTGTTCCCCGGTGCATCCGGAAAGGCCCCCGCCGTTAGCAGCCGCAGTTATTGTTCCGCTGTCCGACATCCCTGTCACGAGACAACCATCAATATGCTTACCGGATGTGTCTGCACCTGCAGAGAGCCTGGAGATTCCACCGGCCTGTTCCCCAGCCAGTCCACCGGCAGCCAAGGAAACCGCCCCGCTTCCGGCCATTCCGGGTTTGAGACGTTCAAGCCGAGTGCGCACATGTCCCGCGTACTTGAAAGATTACGTGTGCACCAATCAGGGGGAAAGGGGTGTTGTATTCGGCACGTTGCCTAACAATGGCAGCACCGTTTCCTAATTGGCTGTCGGAGATGCAGCTCCAAGCGGGGGATAAAAGGTGCACGTTCATTGGCTGCTGCGTTTGACAGCTTGTATATAAACGCTGTCAGCGAAGATGTTGTTGTTGTCGATTCAGACTCCTGTTAAATAAAATTGTGTTGGACCCAAAGTCCTGCCTCAGCCTGACTAAACGGTGGATTTAGCACTAATGTATTTAGGTGTCTTAGTTCCAAAATTGTTGTCTTACAATGCAATGTTCCATCCAATTAAAACTCATGACAATGATAATTTTAATAGTATACGATAAGCATTAGAGTGGAATAAAATGCTGTTAGACCAGCCACTTTTATTAGAAAGCAATCCTTTTGAATTCCAGGTGGACATTTCTGCAGCTAGATCTGGAACTTCTCAGTTGAGACGTAAAACTAGAGGTGGCATGTGAGCAGAAATGGGTTTCCTTGTGGAGCATGGACCCCTGGCTAATCTTGGGACCATGGCAAATGCAAGACAACTTTGGAGGTGTGTTTTCAATTGTAGAGGCAACAATTAATAGAGGACATCATTTCTCTTTGTCCCAACAAAACGTTCATGAACCATTTGCCTGAAAATTTAGGTTAATATTAAAAGTGCATGTAATGGCATTGCCCAACTGGGAATCAAGCAACTGGGGTGAAGTTTTAGGTATGGTTAAAAAAGCACCTAGAGGGTAGCCCAGCAGTGCAACTTGAAACCTATATAAAAATGGGAGGAGCTTCAATTGTACTGTCATGGCTGCCATCTTGTCTTTTTTTAATAATAGTGTGTGCACATCTCTCAATCTAGAAAGCTTTTTGCCTCCAGGGACCATTGTTGAAGTATATTAGTCAGTTTTTTTTTTTAATTTGATTTATATGCCGCCCTTCTCCGGAGACTCAGGGCGGCTTACAATGCGCTAAGCAATAGCCTTCATACTTTTGTATATTTATACAAAGTCAGCTTATTGCCCCCACAAACTGGGTCCTCAATTTACCTACCTTAGAAAGGATGGAAGGCTGAGTCAACCTTGAGCCTTGGTGAGATTCGAACCTGCAATAATTGCAGGCAGCTGATGTTAATAACAGGGCTTTAGACCACTGTACTATCCAAGGCTCTTTAGTTTTAGTCAGAAATGTCCTGTGAAACAAAGCAGAAGATTTCCGTCTTCTGTCTTTTTAGGACACGTGGTCATCCTTTCAACTTCAACCTCCAGCCATGGGACCAACCACCTTTAAGAAGATGAGCCATTAGCTATGTTTTCACAAACCAGCCAGTCACATTTTTACAGAATCATAGAATCCTGGAGTTGGGAGGGAGCATAAAGGTAATCTACACCAACCACCTACTTGAGATAAGAGATCTTGGGCAGTCCTGTCTACCCAGTAAGATCCATTGGCCAAAAAGTCATATGGTCAGGGGTTCCTTCTGATGAATTGCCTGAACCTACTGCCTGGTGGTTTTATCCCATAATTTTATCTCTGGTCCTGCTCTTCTGTGTGACAACCCTTCAGATTATTTATTTATTTATATATTTATATATTTATCTATCTATCTATCTATCTATCTATCTATCTATCTATCTATCTATCCATCCATCCATCCATCCATCCATCTACTTACTTACTTACTTACTTATTTATTCATTCATTCATCCATCCATCCATCCATCCATCCATCCATCCATCCATCCACTTACTTACTTACTTACTTACTTACTTACTTACTTACTTACTTACTTATTTATTTATTTGGCATATGGCAGTGGTACATTAGCCAGGAGTCTACAATGCTATTACGGAGTAGATGTTTAGCTGCCTACAATTACTAGCTCATTCAATTTAGTATTTAGGGTATACCACAGGGGATGAACAAGCTCCACACAGAGTGGCTAACGGTGGTCTGCAGGAGAATTAGCATCATCTGAGGCTTTCCCCCCAGGTCTGGCGCTGCTTGGTCCCTTGCTTCAGCACAAAACGCCCTTAGTTTTCCAGCCACCGGAGTGGTACTTATCTACTTGCATGAAACATGCTTTCGAAATACTAGGGTGGCAGGAGCTAAGGGAAGCAATGGGAGCTCACTCTGTCACCTGGTGCTAGGACTCAAACCGCCGAGTAGAGAGAGGCTCAGTGGCTTAAAGATGCTGGCTTTATCAACAGGAGAAGGTCACACAACTGAAAACATATCTCCCATCAGTATCAAGACCAAACATCTAAGATCATCTCATCATTCCTCAGAAGGCTTGGTTTGCATATATATATATATATGTATATATATATATATATATATATATAATTTAACAACCTTTCTTGACACTGTTTTTAAGTGAATAATTGAAGTTCTTAAGTTAGCAATGTGTTAAGTGAATCTGGCTTCCACATTCCACATTTGTTGGGTAGAAGTTCGCAAAAGGTGGTCATGTGATTTGGGAGACTGTAACTGTCATAAATACATGCCAGTTGCCAAGCATTCAAATTTTTATCACGTGACCACAGGGCTGCTGCAATGGTCATAAGTGTGAAAAATGGTCATGAGTCACTTTTTTCAGTGCTATTGTGGATTACCTATAAAGTAGATTCTGTTTTAGCTAATATAGCCCCCAAATACAGTTGTCTATGTGGCTTTTGTGCCACACTGCTGGCTCATGTATAATGGACATGGACCCCAGGATCTTTTTCACATGTCTACTAACAAGCCAGATTTCTGCCATATGCCTTCGGCTTTTGTTTAGGTGCAGATGTTTATATTTTCCCTGTTAAATTTAATCTTGTTCACTGCTTAAATCTGGTTAGATCCCCCCCCCCCCCACCGATTTCTCTTTCATTTAAATCAACATTTTTCAGACTTGGTAACTTTAAGATGTGTGGATTTTAACTCCAAGTGTGCTGGCTGAGGAATTCTGGGATTTGAATCACATACGTCTTAAAGTTGCCAAGTTTGAAAAACATTGCTTCAAAGTATCAGCAACCCCTCATAGTTCGGTGTCATTTGCAAATTTTATGAGCTCTCGGTATTTTCGCCCACGTCCTTGATGAAACTGTTGAACAGCACAAGGCCAAGGACCAATCTAATTCGAATTCCCTTCCACTTAAAAGTAGAGCTACTAACAAGCAATATTAAACTCATATGGTCAGTCTGTGATTTCAGGGTGTACAAACCAGGAAATTGGATTAAACTAAGTAAATCACGTTTCAGCTAACTATGGGGAAGTAGGTTGTGTAGCAGAGGTGGGTTTCAGCAGGTTCTGACCAATTCTGGAGAACCGGTAGCAGAAATTTTGAGTAGTTCAGAGAACCGGTAGTAAAAATTCTGAGTGGCCCCGCCCCCTTCTATTCTCTGCCTCCCAAGTCCCAGCTGATTGGGAAGAAATGGGGATTTTGCAGTAACCTTCCCCTGGATTGGGGAGGGAATGGAGATTTTACAGTATCCTTCCCCTGCCACGCCCACCAAGACACGCCCACAGAACCGGTAGTAAATTTTTTTAGAACCCACCACTGTTATGTAGGCGCAGTATTGGCTGTATTATGTCCCTCTATTTTTTTTGGAAGCTGAACTAGAGACTAAATGATGGAAAACAAACGAGAAGACATTGATTGTGATGATATTTCTGACAAAGCCTACTTGATAACAAAAGATCCTACAAAAGGGACAACACTACACAACTACAGCCAATTACCTGAAAGGTAACTTTTTTTCCTTCAACTTTCCAGCCAACTGGACTGTTCTTTTCTTGAGGAAGAAGAAAAAAATGTTTCACTGCTCATCCAAGAAGCTTCATTGGTTGTGATGGCAAAGGGGTGGAGGAACAGGTACTGACAGTTGAGACTGGATGATGGGGGGGAGGGAGGGGAGGGGAGGATGGGTTCTGATAGGATGGTGGGAGGGTATGGGATGACCTGGATGACAGAATCTCCACAGACAGCCAATCATCTGCTTATTCGACTTTCAAATTGCTAACTGCTATTGTAGCTGGTGTGGTCCAACGGCATCTAGTTTGAAAACAAGCTCTTTTCACTTGAGCAAAAAGGAAACTGCCCAAACAGCAGAGGAACAAAAGATCAGCTCCTAATAAAATGATTTTGGAAAACTGCAAGAGAAGGAAGACCAACTTGAATGTAGCTTGGATTGATCACAAGAAGGCATTTGACTCCCTGACAATGACTGAATAATCAAGAACCTAGAAATAACAGGAGTTAGTAGAAACTTCAGAAGCTTTGTTCAAAGATCACAAAGAGGTTAATATCAAGAGAGGAATCTTTCAAGGAGAAAGGAACTAACACTGCTACTGTTTGTCATTGCATTGATTCCTTTGTCAACAATACTGAACAAGTCAGGCTATCAAACATCAAAAATATCCACCAGCCTATCCCACCTCTTTTTCATGAACAATCTGAAACTGTATGGGAAAAAAACCATTTGAAATAGAATTGTTGTTCAACACAATTCGTACATACAGCCAAAATAACTGTAATGGAATTTGGACTGCACAAATATGCCACCCTCACTATCAACAGGAGAAAAATAGTGAAAAAAATTAAAGGAATCAAGATGCCTTATCAGGAGTAACATCAGGAGTTTGGAGAAGATTACCACAAATAACCGCATCCTTCAAGCTTGCTGAAATCAAGAAGAAGGATAGAAGTGAATACTTCATGGGAGTAAAGAACATCTTAAAATCCAAACTCAGTTGGGAAATACCATCAAGATAATTAACTCATGAACAATTTCAGCCATTGCATACACAGTTGGAATAGATTGGAGTCAAACAGAATAAAAAGCCCTGGCTATGAAGACTACAAAATAACGAAAATGAATCAAATCCTTCATCTACATATTGACAGTTGAAAAAGAAAGAAGACCATTGGAAGATTATCTAAAGGACAACGAAGAAAACATTCTGAAGCTAGTGCACTCTCCAGTGTGTACTGGAGAGACCAAACTGGTTTACAAAAAAGACCAAATGAAGGATAGGAAAGAGACATGGTAAGACAAAGTATTACATGGCCAGTATATAACAAAAAAGAAAAGTCAGAGCAGATACCAATAAGACCAGTCAAAAGCTAAAAGCAGGAAAGTTGAAGAAAGAGACAGTGGGGTTAATTCTGGCTGCACAAGAACAAATGAAAAGCCAAAATTGGGAAGCTACAGATGGCAAGTTCTGTCTCTGCAAAGAGGTTGAAGAAACAGTGGATCATTGGTTAGCTGGAGCAAGAAGATCACACAGACTGACTACAAACAACGGCATGGCAAAGTAGCAACAATGGTGCATTGGAAGGTCTGCAAGAAATGCCATTTGCCTGCAAATAGGAACTGGTGGGACCATGAAATAGAGAAAGTCATAGAAAATGAAGACGCTAAAGTGCTTTGGGACTTTAGAATTCCAATCAACAGGCACCGAGTACATAACATCTCAGACTTAACAATTGTCAATAAGAAAGACAAAAAAAGTCTGGATAGTGGCTGTTGCAGTGCCTAGAGAAAAGAAAGAATTAGTACCTTGTAGAAGAGAAGAAAAAGAACTGAAGAACATAACAAAATACAAAATAGAAGTAGAATGACTGTGGCAAAAGAAAGTGACAATAGTATCAATAGTAATAGATGCCTTGGGGTGCTATCTGGCACATCACTTGAAGACTATCTGCATTGGCCATATCATCATCAGTCAATTGCAAAGGCAGCTTTACCTGGAACAGCTTACATCCTGCAATAATAACTTTGATATTATTAATTAACAGCATCTGCCTGTCCCGGGTGCTTCAGAAGGTGGATAAAAATGCCAAATCCAAACTAAACATCTTGATGACAATGCCACCAACTATAATAATTTTTATTTTATTTATTTTATTTTGTTGAGTACACATTAGATAATATATACAAGTATAAGCATGAGTTGAATACATAAAATGAATGCAATTAAAGGGAACATTAGGACAGGGATGCTTATGCACGCCCCTTACAGATCCCTTAAGAATGGGGTGAGGTCAACAGTAGCCAGTCTAAGGGGTTTTGGGGTTTTGGGATGAGACCAGAGTCAAGTAGTGAATGCACCTTTTACCAGCACATCCTTCCAAGCAGAGTTGGTATTCGCTTACCTTTGTTACCAGTTTGCAAATGGGAGCGCTCACTTCGCTTGCACGGGCCCCCTTCGCACATGCGCAGAGCGTCAAAAACAGGATGTGATGACCTCCGGGTGGGTGGGTGGAGCCTCCCGCTGCTGCCGCTATTGGTTCACCCGAATACCGGCTGAATACCACCACTGCTTCCAAGTCAAGTCAAGTCATCAGATGTTAATGAAAGAGAGACTTCAATTAGATCATCTTCTCCCTGGAAAGGAAGTATTGTTTGTGATCAAGATTACATCATCTTAATTAATCCTCCTTCAACTAATTTGCTTCTTTTCAAGCCCCAAGAAAGGGTACATTCAGTACAGATAATTAATATTCAAGTTAGTTGCTTGTACTGTACCCCATAATTCGTGGAGGCACTTTGAGAAGGCAAAGAAAGAGATGCCTTGACATTTGGACAGCTTGCTAAGATGTTTGGCCAAGCAAGTTTCAAGACTATTCAGACCAAAGAGGACCTACTTGGAGTAGCCTCTGACTGCCTCTGTTACTCTGGGACAAGGGTCTGCAACCTTAAACACTCAAAGAGCCATTTGGACCTGTTTCCCACAGAAAAGAAAACACCGGGAGCCACAAAACCTGGGTGGGCGTGGCCAACTCGACATCACTCACTTCCACCAGTCACATGACCCCCCCCCCAGCCACGCCTACCCAGCCGGTCATTAGGGCAGAGAACTGATTGTTAAAAAGCACCGGGAACCACAAAACCCTTTTGACATCTCTCTCTCTCTCTCTCTCCCTCCCTCCGTCTCCCCTCTCTTCCCGCCTCTCTCTGTATCCCTCTCTGTCTCTCTCTCTCCCCCTCTCTCTGTATCTCTCTGTCTCTGCTTCTCCATCCCCCACCGTTGCCCTTACCTTCTCAGGTCAGGCGAGGAGTGACTGGGAGGGGAGGATGAGGGGTGGAGCCAGCCAGTGGAGGGATCACCTGACAGGGAGCTACAGCAGAGGGCCCAAAGAGTCACATGCGGCTCCGGAGCCACAGGTTGCTGACATCTGAACTAGGAAAATGTGCAGGAAGAATGGCGGAACTGTCCATATTGGTGGGAGGGGCAAACAAGTCAAAATTGCTATTATGAACACACAGTTGAAGCCCTGACTCTTTTTACAGGTAGTCCTCGACTTATAGCAATAGCACCTAGAGTTATATACCACTTCATAGTGCCTTACAGCCATCTCAAAGTGATTTTACGGAGTCAGCATGTTGCCCCCAACAATCTGGGTCCTCATTTTACAGACCTCAGAAGGATAGAAGGCTGAGACAACCTTGAGAACAGCGAGAATCGAACTGCTGGCAGTTGGCAAAGTTAGCCTGCAGTACGGCATTCTAACCACTGCACCACCATGGCTCTTATAACCATAATTGAGTCCAAAATTTTGTTGCTACATGAGATAGTTGTTAAAGGAGTCTGGTGGAGCAGTGCTGTTAAATAGCACTTAGCTGCCAGCTGCCTGCAATTACTGCAAGTTCTAATCTCACCAGGCTCAGCCTCCCATCCTTTCTAAGGTAGGTAAAACGAGGACCCAGTTTGTGGGGGCAATAAGCTGACTTTGTATAAATATACAAAAGTATGAAGGCTATTGCATAATGCATTATAAGCCGCCCTGAGTCTCCGGAGAAGGGTGGCATATAAATCAAATTTTTTAAAAAAGAGTTTTGCCCCATTTTATGACCGTTATTAAGTGAATCACTGCATTTGTTAATAACAGGGTGGCTTCCCCATTGACTTTGCTTATCAGAACGTCACAAAAGGTGATCACATGACCCCAGGACACTGCAACCGTCATAAACATGAACCCGTTTCCAATCATCCAAATTTTGATCACGTGACCATGGGGATGTTGCAGAGGTCATAAGTCACTTTTTCCAGTGCCACTGTAACTTTGAACAGTCACTAAATGAATGGTTGTAACTTGGGAACTATCTGTACATTCATGTGAAACACATAAAGATGTTCAGGATCTTTTTCACCAACCCTGGTGAAAACCTCAGCTTCAATGTACTGTATGACGAAGTTAGACTGAGATTCCACAATCGTGATTAATAGCAAGTAAAGTTTTAATAGGAACTCTGTTAGGAAGTGAAGATGGGTTAAATAACAGCCATACCTCTGGCTCTTTAACGGTAACCAGGATCAGAACTCAGTTCATTCTCCCAATATATGTGGACCGTTAGTGGTTATGTGAAGCCAGGTCTGGTTAGCACGCTGAATACTTGAGATCAATGAATTAAATTAATTTATATGTTACCCACTAAGGGAAGCTAACAAGAATTAAAGGAGAGAACAACATCTGAAGAGGAAATTATTAAATAATAAATTATAATAAGGTCAAATATACTATGCTGCAAATCAAGACATTGATTTCTAACCTACAATCCAGAGGTAGGTTTCAGCAGGTTCTGACCAGTTCTGGAGAACCAGTAGCAGAAATTTTGAGTAGTTTGGAGAACCGGTAGTAAAAATTCTGACTGGCCCCGCCCAGGGGTGAAATGCTCCCGGTTCGGACTGGATGGCCTGATCTGGTAGCAATGGAGGCAGGTGGTTTGGAGAACGGGTAGCAAAAATCCCTGCCCCCCCCCCCGCCCCACCCCATGGCCAACTGAGCTGCACAATCATCAGAGGCTTTTTTTTAAACTTTTAAAAGCATTTTTTCTACAATCTCTTCAGATGAAAAAATGCTTTTAAAAGTTAAAAAAAAGCCTCTGATGATCGCGCGGCTCAGCTGGGATTGTCAAAGGCTTTTAAAAGCATTTTTTCTACAACCTCCTCAGAGGTTGTAGAAAAAATGCTTTCAAAAGGCTCTGACGATCCCAGCTGAGTTGCCTGATCAGCGGAGGCTTTTTTTCTTTTAACAAATTGAGTTGCCTGATCGTCAGAAGCATTTAAAAGAAAAAAAGCCTCTGCCGATCAGGCAACTCAGCTGGGATCATCAGAGCCTTTTGAAAGCATTTTTTTACAACCTCTTCGCGGAAGAGGTTGTAGAAAAAATGCTTTTAAAAGTTAAAAAAAGAAATTGGTCATGTCCACCCAGTCACATTACCCTCACCCACCAAGCCACGCCCACAGAACCGGTAGTAACAAATTTTAGATTGCGCCACTGGCCCCGCCCCATCTATTCTCTGCCTCCCGAGTCTCAGCTGATCGGGAGGAAATGGGGATTTTGCAGTCACCTTCCCCTGGATTGGGGTGGGAATGGAGATTTTACAATATCCTTCACCTGCCACGCCCACCAAGCCATGCCACACCCACAGAACTGGTAGTAAAAAAATTTGTAACCCACCACCACCATCTCCACAGGTGGGATTCAGTTGGCTTGGACCAGTTTGGGCGAAACAGTAGTGGAGATCTGCCTGCCTACATGCCCAGGTGCAATCCCGTCCTATATCGCTATGTTTTAGATGTCATATCCATGAGCGGATGGCGTGCATGCTCACATTTCCGGTGCAAACCGGTAGCTACAGTATGTGAAGCCCATCTCTGGTCATCTCATCTAACTTCCTGTGAGGAATGACATCAATGGAGGGCAGGTGACTTCACATGCACCGTGATGTCATCTCCCAGTGGCATCAATAGGGTCCCAGCATCAGCGGTGCAAGTTACAATATTTGTATCATTTCTGCAATGAGGTCACACCATGCACGACATCATGATGACTTCTCCTGGGTGCCTAAGCTCAAGGGATGATTTTCATATACAAACGGTGAGAATACTGGATGTCACCAGCCTGAGGTAAATTGCAAAGCACTCCACAATATAAATCAATTCAGAGGTGGTTTGGAGGAAACTTTCAGAGTTATTAAGGAGGGATTTGAAAAAAAAAAAGAGATCACACAGTCCAGAGATAGAAGGAAGTATGAGAAAGCAGCCCAAAGTTAACCTTACTTTGATTTTGCTTGGCATAAGATAGGAGAAATTAGGAAAGGTTTTCTAGAATGTGTAAGCATGAGCTACCACAGTGTGCATGGATTTCAACTCAACTCTCAGAATTCCCCAGCCAGCATGTGCTGTGTAGATATAGGGGTGTGTGTGAGAGTGAGTGAGAGAGAGAGTGTGAGGGTGGGGCTGGCCACATCCACAGGAAAAGGTAAGAAAATTTTTGGAATTTCCACCTATCTATCCCTGCCCTCCCTTTGCCAGTCGCCCCCGTTTCCCCTCCTTTAGCAGCCCCGGACCTAGCCCCACTTCCTTCCCCACCACCACCTCTTTCTTCAGACTGCTTACCTTCCACGGCGGCTGGTCCAGAGTCCGGAAGGCAAGCTGAGCAGAGTTTTTGGTGGCCCACAGCCAGCTGCTGGTGCTGGAAAGCGGTTGGCAAAGAAGCCTCCTACCACCACCTCTTTGAGAGCCTCCCAGCTGCAGGCTGCCGAAAAGTTCCGGAGGTCGCAGAAAAAGCTGCTGCCATCGCCGCCATATTCTTTGTGCATGCGCATCCCATTGGACTTGCAAGGCAATGCGATGCGTGTGCGTGAAGAACATGGTGGTGACAAACATGGCGGGGGCGAGCGAGTGGCGACCGGGAACTGGTTCAGGGGCATGGCCAGCCATCCAGTTCGGTGACCTTGGCCAAATTTCCAGAAACGGTTTGCGCAAACTAGTGCGAACCGGCTGAATACCACCTCTGAAGAATCCTATGCCATTCTAGACAAACGGCTGTCGAAACTCTTATTGAAAACCTCAAGTGAGGGAATAATTCAGTTCAAGGCACTAAGCATATCTGATACCAAATACTCCTACCTCTTATTTCCTTTTTTGTATACACACAAATACATTTGTACATACAAACAATATGAGGAAAATGTGGGGGAAGGACGAAAAGTGTCAAGTGAATGAACAAGTATTTACCAATGTGATAAAGTTACATTTTCCCATGTATAATTGAAGATAAACTGAACATATTGTATGCTGTGTCATTCAAAAACCTAAAAGTAATGAATAAACATTATATGAAGTACAGATATCAGGAGGGACAAAGTGCACAATATGAATAATAAAACGAAATTGTGAACTTCAGTAAATTCTTTTTAGAGGAAAAGTGACTGAATAAAAAACAAAAGGGAAAAAAAGAATTACTTATATGGAGATGTAACAGTATTAAGGACAAGCATTATATTGCCTCAGTGTGTATCAGAGTGATATTAAAAGAATGCTATAAGTCCCAAGTAAGGAAAAGCACAGAAAAAAATGTCAGATTCAGAAATAGGAATATTGAGATTCTGCCCTTCTTTAAGATGGACTCCACATTTCTTGCATTAACTATGGGGGTGGGAGGGGAATCAAAGCCCTTGACTGGGGAATGGATGTTTATTTTGGTGATTTGAAAAATGAAGGATGCAAATTTCAACACTGCAACAGTTGGACAATGAACTCATCATACTACCCTGAGTCACTCAATAATGAGATGGATGGCATATAAATTTAATAAATAAATTAAAATTAAATGTCTTGCTTTCTCCACTGGCAGATATAACCATGCTGAGCTTATTTTGAACCTGGTTCAGAAGAAGACCTTTGGATCACAAATGACCCTGCTGTAAGTGTTTCCTTAACTTAATGGTTCCTAACCACAAGTCAGTATGTCTCGCCTTGCATTTATCATAATCATAATCATAAGTTTATTTGTCAAGCATATATAAAATAACATGTAAAAGAATAAATGTAATTTGAATACATGAAAAGAGTAAGTAAAAAGGAATATTAGGACAGGGATGGTAGGCATGCTGGTGCACTTATGCACGCCCCTTACAGACCTCTTAGGAATGGGGTGAGGTCAACAGTAGACAGTTTAAGGTTAAAGTTTTGGGGGTTTGGGGAAAAAACTATAGAGTCGGGTAGTGCATTCCAGGCATTGACCATTCTGTTACTGAAGTCATATTTTCTGCAATCGAGTTTGGAGCGGTTTACCTTGAGTTTGTATCTGTTATTTGCTCGTGTATTGTTATGTATTGTTGCATGTCTCCTACCACCCGTAAACCTTATCAGCAGCTGAATGTGTGAACCAGCTTCTTTGCTGAGTAATACTTTGGTGTAATTATGTGTAAAGGATGATTGATGTCAGTCTTTTAAGGTAAGCTTGATCAAGAAACAGACACTGCTAGGATTCCAGGACTGCAACTCTATGGTTGGCTGAGGAATTCTGGGAATTGAAGTCCACCTATCCTAAAGTTGCCAGGGTTTAGAAACACTGGACAATCTAGAATGCCAATTTTTGAGATGACTTTATGACATCAGAAATTTATCTTTGGTGCCAGGTTTTTAATGTGTATGGTATTAATATATTTATGTATTGTGCTGTTTTATTATTAATATTGATATTGTTTCAATTGCTTATTGAGATCTGCCCAGACTTCGATATGGGCACCTATATAAATGTTTTAAATAAGTAAAATATTTACTTATAATAAGTACATCATACTTTTGTTGCTTATGTTCTGTTTAGATTATTCTGGTGCTTTTCTGAAGCATCTCGTGCCTAGTGATTTTTTAAAAAAGAAAAAGAAAAGCAACAACATAGGCATTAAAGTTCATCTTTTGAAGCCTTTATTGATATTCAGATCTTTTATCAGCAGGTACAGAGAATGCTGTGTTCTAATCTTGCTGTATCTAAGGTGCATGGAGACATAACAAAGAGACTTGCTGCCTTAACTGTCATTTTAAAAGGTTTCCTTTATTGATTTTTGGATGAGACCAAAGCTGGGCAAAAGCAAACAAAAAAGAAATAATAATTAAAAAAAAACCACAAAACACTGCCTTCCAGATTGCCACTATATGCTGACACAGTTTCTATTTCTACCCTTAAATCATGAGCTACCTACAAGAAAACTATGTTTAAGTATGTTTAAGTGTGAAAATCTAGAATGCATTGACTGCTAACAAGCAATTCTCAACTTTCATGTCTTTATCTGACAATTGTTCAAAGTTATAACAACAGTGAAAAAAATGACATAACACTGATCCTCACATTTATAACCAGGGCAGCATGCACAAAATTTGGGTGCTTGGCAACTGGCATATATATACAGCAGCTACAGTTGTCATGTGAATGCCGTTTGCAATCTTCTCTGCCAGCTTCCAACAAGCAAACTCAATGGGGGGAAGCTGGTTTTTCTTAATGACTGCATGATTCACTTAATAACTGCAGTGATTCACATAACTATGGCCAACACATTTGTAAAAAGCATGCAACTCATTTAACGACTACCTTGCTTAGCAACGGAAATTCTGGTCTAACAGTGGTGATAAGTTGAGGGCTGCGCTAAATTTGGATTAACCCATAGTTTGAGGTTGCGCAATACTTTGAACTCAAGGTAAGCCAAAGGAACTGGATTTCTGCAGCATGTTCAGTCACCAAAACTAACTAAGATTAATAGTTATCAAGCTTAGCATGTTGCAGAAATCAAGACATGTGAGAGCTTTAACTCTTCTGGTTAAATGGGAAGGGTGAATGTTACCAGAACGAAGTGAGAAATTGGAAGGCATCCTATAGTATAGGATCTTTTCAGTCAAGCAAGTTGCATGTTAATAAAATGTTTTAATCTGAATAACAGAATAACAGAACTGGAAGGGACGTTGGAGGATTTCTAGTCCAAAATCCTGCTCGAGCAGGAACCCTGTACTATTTCAGAAAAATAGAGATTGGTTGTCCAATATCTTCTTAAAAATCTCCAGTGTTGGAGTACCTACAACTTCTGGAACAAGTTGTTCCATTGATTAATTGTTCTGTCAGGAAATCTCTCCTTACTTCTAGGTTGCTTCTCTCCTTGGTTAGTTTCCATCCATTGTTTCTTGTCCTGCCTTCAGGTACTTTGGAGAATAGGTTGACTCCCTCTTCTTTATGGCAAGCCCTTAGATATTGGAACACTGCTATCGTGTCCTTCTTTTCATTAAACTAGACATACCCAATTCCAGCAACTATTCTTTGTATGGTTTAGTCTCCAGTCCCCTGATCATCTTTGTTGCTCTTCTCTGCACTCTTTGTAGTTTCAACATCTTTTTTATACAATGGTGACCAAAACTGGATGCAATATTGCAGATAGAGTCTTATTGAATCATTATAAACTGGTACTAACGCTTCAGGTGATCTTCATTCTATCTCTTTATTAATGCAGCCAAGGCGACATTGGTTTTTTCTGGCAGCTGCCACAGACTGCTGGCTCATATTTCAAGGATTGCCTACTAGGACACCAAGATACCTCTCACAGTTACTACTTTTGAGACATCTGAAAAAGTGTAATCAGACTTCTGAATTTCGACTACCATAGACCAACATGGGTGTCCTTCTCCAACACTCAGAATCACTTTATTGATGAGATGGGCTGTATATAAATTTAATAAATACGTTGGTCTTTGGTTATTCGGGTTTTCTCCCGCATAAAATTGGAAGTGTTTTGGCAACGTTTCGATGAAGTCTCATTCGTCATCTTCAGGCTGGTGTTTTCGGCTTCGTGCTTCTAGGAGCAATGTGTGATCTCAGCTGTTTCTTCCTTTTAACTGATACTGGGGGTATATTAATAAATACATATATACGTATCGAAACTAAGAAAGAGTTGAGATTTATGCTACTGAAATGAGTACTGGATTACGCTCCATTATTTTTTCAGTTTTGCTTGCATTTAGAGAAGGTTGTGATGGCCACCTTTTACCAAGAACAGTCAATTTCTGCATTGCACGAATGTGAATGATCCCTTTAAGTGAGATCATTACCTATCTCTTTCTCTCTCTCTTTTTTTCCACAATAAAAGGTTAAAAATAAACCCATGGTATTTATTCCTTAGACATTTCCTGGTAGAATGTTCTTTTGAAAATGATGGAGTATTTTAAAAGACATCTAAGCTGAAAAACTGTAGGTGTGCATTGATTAACAGATCTTGGTATTGATATTCACATAAAATCAGAAGACTGTGTTTTGCTCTGGGTGTGTAATGCACACAAATACACAGGGGATCTTTGATCATCTGTATAGACAAATATACCATCTACAAAACACACACAATACAGAGATATTTTCTTAAGTCTACATGGTTGAAAACAGGTGCATGCACGTACATGTGGCTTACAAAACTGGAAAGAGATTGGAAATCATCAAATCTTGAATAGGAGTTGTCCTCATATTGTAAATTACAACTTCCATCAGAATCAGCTTGTATGGCCAAGGATGATGAACTCTGTAATACTAAATAGCTGAAGAGCTCCACATTGCTGGCCAGCTTTTCCCTCCAACTAATTCACTTCCCAGCTCAATGCAGAGAGATTTGTCTTTGGCTTAATTACATCCCTTCCTCAAAGTTGTGACTCCAACCACTTCTCAAATCATAAATTTTGGTCCTTATTCTTAATAATTAGTTCTGTTTGCCAGCATCTGCAGGAGAGGGGTGTCAAACAGGCAAGTATAGGGTCTTCTGTTTGAGCAGGGGGTTGGACTAGAAGACCCCCAAAGTCCCTTCCAGCTCTATTCTGATTGATTAAGTTGTTAAGTGAATCATTGCAGTTGTTTTTTAAAATTTAGTAACATGGTTGTTAAGTGAATCTGGCTTCCCCATTGACTTTCCTTGTCAGAAGATTGAAGAAGGTGATCACATGACCTTGGGACACTGCAACCGTCATAAATATGCCAAGTGCCCAAATTTTCATTACATGACCATGAGGTTGCTACAATAGCTGTAAGTATAGGTCACTTTTTTCAGTAGTGTTGTAACTTCGAACAGTTACTAAACGAATTGTTGTAAGTCAAGGACTACCTATAGATGTTTTTTTTTATTTTGGAGTCTACTAGAGAAACAGCAGCTATGCCATTGTCCTTAGTCATACTTACTTAAATGGTGTTATTTGACCAGAAACGGCAAAGAGTAGAATATCTCCAAGGGCCCTTTCCAACTGTTATTCTGTTATAAAAATGGTATGAGGATGACACATGAGAAAAAGAAAAGAGAATAGAGTGTCACCCAATTTCTCCTCCCCACACAGTTCCCCTTTCCTTCTTCCTCCCGCACTTCAGAAGTTGGCGGTTCCTCCCGTACGTGCCTGAAACCCTTCTTCTCCGTTCCAATCGTCCTGCATTCCAACCGCAGAAAGGACCAGGAAGCCAGTTGGAAAAGTAAAGAGAGATGAATAGTGAACGAGAACAAAAAAAGAACATCAGGGAAGAAAGATTGAAGGTGACGGAAGAAACTAATCCATAAAAGAAAATATCATCTCGATCCTTTGCGTGGGCTTTTTGACATTTTCAAGAGTGCATTAATTCCAGCAGCTCAAGAGGCTTCGTTAATGAAGTGGTCGGGGCGCTCCACACGCAGCTCCAGCTCTTCCCTCTTGGGTGAAAGGCCCTGGTCGATACTTTTATTCCGCCTGGCCCAGTCTCCTTGGGGACCACATTCAGAAGGAATTACTTCAGCTTTGGCGAATTTCCACAGTTCCCAGCTCTTCACAACAGATTTTT
The DNA here is from genome assembly GCA_012654045.1 of Ptyas mucosa. Lineage (NCBI taxonomy): Eukaryota > Metazoa > Chordata > Lepidosauria > Squamata > Colubridae > Ptyas > Ptyas mucosa. The sequence goes on along the minus strand of WNWU01013384.1, from coordinate 310,570 downwards.
TTTTTAAAACAGTGGCCCTTGAGTCTGCACAGGCCAATTAGGTGATAGGAGCAACACTCACATTTCCCGTGATGTCCAGGTCATGCCCTTGATGTTTCCGTGACCAAAAGAAAACTTAGCATTTTCTAGAAATTAAGAGTCTGGCAGGACCTTTCAAGACCAGCAAATGTTATTTTAAGCCAAATGTTTGTCTGCCTTCCTGCTAGCTTGCTTTGAGCCTTTCCCCCCAGCTGATTTTATATTTTCTTCAGTGGAATTCAAATACCAGTAGTCTTCAACTTAGACCACAACTGAGCCCCAAACTTATGTTTTTAAAGTGAGGAATTTGTTAAGTGAGTTTTGCCCCGTTTATTTTATGACTTTTCTTGCCACATTTGTTAAGTGAATCACTGCGGCTATTAAGTTAGTAACATGGTTGTTAAGTGAATCTTGTTTGCCCATAGACTTTGCTGGTCAGAAGGTCGCAAAACGGGATCACATGACTCTGGGACATCGAAACCAGTGGTGAAATCCAATTTTTTTTACTACCGGTTCTGTGGGCGTGGCTTGGTGGGTGTGGCTTGGTGGGTGTGGCAGGGGAAGGATACTGCAAAATCTCCATTCCCTACCCACTCCAGGGGAAGGATACTGCAAAATCTCCATTCCCACCCCGCTCTGGGGCCAGCCAGAGGTGGTATTTGCCGGTTCTCCGAACTACTCAAAATTTCTGCTACTAGTTCTCCGAACTACTCAAAATTTCCACTACTGGTTCTCTGAACTACTCAAAATTTCTGCTACCAGTTCTCCAGAACCTGTCAGAACCTGCTGGATTTCACCCCTGATTGAAACCGTCATAAATATGAACCAGTTGTCAAGCATTTGAATGTAATCAGGTGACCATAGGGATACTGCAATGGTTGTAAGTGTGAAAAATGGTCATAAGTCACTTTTTTCAGTGATATTGTAATTTTGAACAGTCATTAAATGAACTGTTGTAAGTCAAGGACTATCCATAAATTGATATTTTATGACATCCACTTCACGGAATCTTTATTTTCTTTGCAACTGAAATGGAAGGGAAGCTTCTGTGTATTGTGAATTAAAATATATTTTAAAAGACTTGTGATATGAATAAATCTTGCTGGAAGAAGAGAATCTGCAAAGGAACCTGAAAAGGATGTCCTGTTTTCTGCTTTGGAAAAAAAAACAAGACAACCTGAAACCTGCGTTCTGTGTATTGTCTCCCCAACTATACTTTTGGACTTTGGAATTCCTTTCAGACAGATTTAGGAAATTCAGAGTAGAAAGGAGAGTGAGGATTGATTTATATACAGGTAGTCCTTGACTTACAACAAAAAATTGGGACAAAGTTTCTGTTCCTAAGCAAGGTGGTTGTTGAGTCTGGTACCTGATTTTTACCATTTCTTTTTACCATGGTTGTTATATGAATCATGCAGTTGTTAAATGAATCAGGCAATCATTAAGGGAATCTGACTTACCACATTGATTTTGCTTGTTGGAAACCAGATGGAAATGTAAGAAATGGAGATCCCTTTATCCTGAGACACTGCAGCTACCATAAACACATGCCAGTTGCCAAGCACCTGAATTTTAATCAAATGACCATAGTGATGTTGTGATGGTCATTCATATTTTTATTATTTTATTTATTTTATTAATCATATTTCTATGCCACCCACTCTCTGAGGACTCTGGGCGGCTTATACTGAAGACAGTATACTAAATAGCCTATTGCCCCCAACAATCTGGCTCCTCATTTTACCCACCTCGGAAGGATGGAAGGCTGAGTCAACCTTGAGCCGGTGAGATTTGATCCGCTGATCTGCTGAACTAGCAGTCAGCTGAAATAGCTGCAGTACTGCACTCTAACCACTGTGCCACCTCGGCTCTTGATATGAGGACATATGAAGATATGAGGACTGGTTATAAGTCATTTTTTTCAGTGCCATTATAGTTTGAATACAAGTAGTCCTCGACTTGCAACAGTTCATTTAATGACTGTTCAAAGTTACAACGGCACTGAAAAAAGTGTCTTATGGCCATTTTCCACACTTACAATCGTTGCAGCATCCCTTGTTCATGTGATCTAAATTTGGGTGTTTGACAACTGACCCACATTTATGACAGTTGCAGTGTCCAACAGTCATGTGATCCCCCTTTGCATCTTCTGACAAGCAAAGTCAATGGGGAAGCCAGATTCACTTAACAATCATGTTACTAACTAAAAAATTTGCAGTGATTCACAAACAAGTGTTGCAAGAATGGTTGTAAAATTGGGGGGAAAAGCACTTAAGAAATATCTTACTTAGCAACAGAAATTTTGGGCATAATTGTGATATTAAGTTGAGGACTACCTGTAGATACTTAACAAATGGTTGTAAATCAAGAACTTCCTGCTTTTCCACTTCTGTAGCTAATTGGGGGACTAGAATGAAGGTCTTCTCATTTGTAGTCTGATGTGGGAACCACTTCATCTTCCCTTCTGTCCTTCAGATGCCTGTCCATCTGAAGATAAGAATCACATCTTTTCACAGGTAAGTCAATTTTATCTCTTGGGAGATCACCCTGGACTTTTCCATCAATCTCCATAATTCTATGCCGATGCCTCAATTCAGAGTTAGGGCATTGCTTGTTCCCTTTTGTTAAACTGATATATAAGAACATAGTAACTATAAAATCTAAATAGATAAGAATTGAGCCTCGAAGAAGGCTTAGTGGTAGTCCTCGATTTACGGCCACAACTGGTCCCCAAATTTCTATTCCTAAGCAAGGCAGTTAAGCAAATTCTGCCCCATTTTATCAATAGCACTTAAGTGAACCAGTGCAGTTGTTCAGTTAGTAACATGGTTGTTAAGTGAAGCTGGCTTCCCCATTGCCTTTGCTTGTCAGAAGGTCCTGAAAGATGACCACATGATCCTGAGACACTGCAATTGTCATAAACATGAGTGACCACAGGGATGCTGCAATGATCGTAAGTGTGACACAAGACAACTTATGACACAACAGTCATAAGTCACTTTTTTCAGTGCTGTTGTAACTTTCCAGGGGTGAAATGCTCCCGGTTTGGACTGGATCACCTGATCTGGTAGCGATGAAGGCGGGTGGTTCGGAGAACCGGTAGCAAAAATCCCTGCCCCCCCCCCCCCCACCCCCCATGCCCAGCTGAGCTGCACAATCATCAGAGGCTTTTTTTTTTTCACTTTTAAAAGCATTTTTCTACAACCTCTTCGGCCGAAAAAATGCTTTTAAAAAGTAAAAAAAAAAAAGCCTCTGATGATCACGCAGCTCAGCTTGGATCGTCAGAGGCATTTAAAAGAAAAAAAGTCTCTGCTGATCAGGCAACTCAGCTGGGATCATGAGAGGCATTTAAAAGAAAAAAAACCCCTTCCTTTCTTTTAAATGCCTCTGACGATCCAAGCTGAGTTGCCTGATCGTCAGAGGCATTTAAAAGAAAAAAAAGCTCTCTGTTGATCAGGCAACTCAGCTGGGATCGTCAGAGCCTCTTGAAAGCATTTTTTTACAATCTCTTCGCGGAAGAGGTTGTAGAAAAAATGGTTTTAAAAGAAAAAAAAATGGCCAAGCCCACCAGTCACATTACCCCCCCCCTCCCACCAAGCCACGCCCACAGAACTGGTAGTAACAAATTTTAGATTTCACCCCTGCTTCAGTTGCTAAACCTGGATATCATTTTGGATATCAGTCAAGATCAAGGCTACAGGACACAACATTTGGGTCACATTTTAATATCCTCCAGCCTGATTCACAATTTCTGGATTTGTATCCAGAACAGAGATTTTTTTGTAGCAATATGCTATTTGACAAAAGAGCACAGAAAAATGTCCAAATTGTGTATAAGTCCTTGACTTATGATCAGTTGCTTAGCTACTATTTGAAGTTCCGACACTCCTACCCGAGGAGTACTTGTGATCCAGATTCAAAGTTCTGACAGATTCCCCCGGTGATCATGTGGCTGCACTTCAAGCGCTCAGCAGCCAGGGGGCATTTAGCAATAGCATTAGCAACAGCAGTTAGACTTATATACCACTTCACAGTGCTTTACAGACCACTTTAAGCTGGGTACAGAATCAGTCTATTGTAAGGTGACCAGATTTTAACATTGGTAAAGAGGGACAACATTGACCGGGGGGGGGGGGGGGGGGTGATTAAAAATTTGGTATATACGGAGCAACAAAAATTTTCATAGAACACAAAAATAGTACTGTAATATATTTTTTTAAATTTCAACATAAGTACAATTTACAAATATAATAAATAAATATAAATTATGTATAGTATTATTTTATTCTATAGGGACTACTCAAAGGGCTGAGAAAAGTCATTTCTGATAGGTCCTCGCACTTTTGACTGGTCCTCACATTTATGCCTGTGCATTCTTAACAACCATGTCACTCATTTCAAATTCAATTTTTCACTTCTAATCAAATTCAATTTTTCACTTCTATTCTATATTATACCCCTTCCCATTGTCATCTATTTTTATATCCATCCTCACATTGGTTAATTATGCAATATTACAGTTGTTTAATACAAATTCAACATTTTAATATAAATCAATTCGTTATATAACTATCTTTTTTGTATATTAATCAATATGAACATGAATATTCCAATTATTTCCATGCAATCCAATTTCTTACAAATCAATTAATTATATTTACCAATAATAATAAACCAAATAATTTCCCCCATATATCCCTCCAAACCACAACTTAACCATTTCTGCTTTCAACACAATATACAGTTAATAGTATCTCAATTATTACAATTCCCTAGTTAAATAGAGCTTTTTTTTCTTTTGTGTTTTAAAATCTTGAACTCTCCTCTTTTGCCATTTGCCATAAATTTCCCATTGTTTGCGCCTACCTTTTTGATGAGGAAAAAGAAAAGCAATCTGCCTTTCCAACGTTGCAAGCAAACAGCAAAGCCAACAACCTGCTTTAGTTTCGGTTTCGTTTTCAGCTTGAATTGCACAAGGAGAAAAAAAATGTGCTCCAGCAGTACTCTTTGCACTCTTTACCAAAACAGCTGAGAGCAAATCAGCTGAGAGCCGGGAGGCCAATCTAATCAACTTATGGTAATTAACCTATGCTGAAAGGGGCTGTTTTTTCTATTTTTGCAGGCACCAGTCTACTCATTTATTTTCTTTTAACACTGATCAGCTGTAGGGCGGCGCTTTGAACCCCGCAGCAAGAATTTAAACAGTTTTTTTCCCCTTTAGCCATTAGCTGGGACTCAGGAGGCAGCAATAGATTGGGATTGGGTGGGGTAAGCAAACCCGTTCTCCCGCCAATCGGGACTTTTTAAAAACGCTGCGGGACACAGGACAAATTGTTGAAAATCGGGACTGTCCCACCAAAAGCGGGACGTCTGGTCACCTTAGTCTATTGCCCCCAACAATCTGAGTCTTCATTTTACTGACCTCGGAAGCAGAGATGGGTTCTACTTACCTTTACTACTGGTTTGCAGTGGGGCCGCGCGCACGTGCTCACTTTGCTCGCCCGCACACTCTTCTGCGCATGCGCAGAAATATTCTGATGACATTGGGGTCAGTGGGCGGAGCCTCCCACCAGTTTTACTACCGGTTCTATAGAACTGGTGCGAACTGGGGGCAACCCACCACTGCTTGGAAGGATGGAAGGCTGAGTCAACCTTGAGCCGGTCAGGATCGAACTGCCTGCAGAGTTTGCCAGCAATGATTGGCAATCCAATCATTAGAGCTCCTGACAATTGGCAGCATGCTACAGTCATGTGACCACATTTTATGGTGGTTTTGCTGAAAACTGTAATTTATTTCTAATTTTTGGCAAAACGATGTGCATAGCAAATCATTGCCCTTAGCAACCATAGCATTCGCTCAATGGCTATAGATTTGCTTAATGACAGTGGTGATTCAGCCACCAAAAAGGTTTTAAAATTGGGCCAGTCACAATGCTGACTCGATTTACAACCATGATTTTAATTTAATTTAATTTAATTAATTCAATTTATTTGCCGCCCCTCTCCGAAGACTCAGGGTGGTTCACAATACATTTTAAAATATCATTATAAAAAACATTTAAAAATTAAAAACATTAAAAACCCATTCACGCCATTCATGGCCGGATCTCGCCAGATCACAAGAGCAAGATCAACGGCCTCAGACCTGCCGGAAAAGCCAGGTCTTCACCGCTTTTCGGAAGGCCAATAGGGTGGCAATGGTCTGAACCTCAGGAGCTAACTGGTTCCAGAGAGCTGGGGCAGCCACAGAGAAGGCCCTCCCCCATGGGCCCGCCAGCATTGTTTAGCTGATGGGACCCGGAGGAGACTAACTCTGTGGGATCTTACCGGTCGCTGGAAGCTATGCAGCAGAAGGCGGTCTCGAAGATAACCTGGCCCTGAGCCATGTAGGGTTTTAAAGGTAATAACCAACACCTTGAATTGTGTCCGGAGACCAATAGGGAGCCAGTGCAGCTCACGGAGAATTGGTGTAATGTGGGTATATCTAGGTGCACCCACAACAGCTCGCGCAGCTGCGTTCTGGACCAACTGTAGTCTCCGAACACTTTTCAAGGGTAGCCCCATGTAGAGTGCATTGCAATAATCTAACCGTGAGGTAACAAGGGCATGAGTGACTGTGAGGAGAGCCTCCCGATCCAAGTAGGGTCGCAATTGGTGCACCAGGTGAACCTGTGCAAAGGTCCCCCTAGCCACAGCTGTCAGATGTTGCTCTAATCTTAGCTATGAGTCTAGGAGGACACCCAAATTGCGAGCCCGTTCTGAGGGGGACAATTTCTCTCCCCCAGAACCAAGGATGGACAATCAGCATAATCTTTAGGAGGCAATACCCACAGCCACTCGGTCTTGTCTGGGTTAAGTCTGAGCCTATTGACTCCCATCCAGACCCTCACAGCCTCCAGGCACCGGCACATCACATCCACATGATGAGTTACAACCATGATGAGCAGTCTCCATTATGGTTGAAACCTGAGGACTACCTGTACTAGGCCAAATAGCCCATAAAATGATTTCATAGAAAAATTTCAAGAGGATTTTTGACCCTCTCTCACCACCTCAACAAAATTAATAGCAAAATCATAAACTGAATAGAAACAAAATGGAATTCACTTTGAACAATTTAAATGCCGCCGAAAGCTGAACAGAATCATCAAAGCTTCTCAAAGCTTTGAATCATCAAAGCTGATCTGTGGGAAAATGTTGCACTCCAGCTACTTGATTAGGAATCAAAGTTTATCTAGAATTAACAGAATAATCGTGTTATTGGATAAATCTCTGAATTAGTGGCATTTCAAAGTAGAATTCTAAAATAAAACCTCTCCTTTCCATGGTCCCTCAGTTGCTCAGCTGTACATGTAGTCCTCAACTGTTCATTTAGTGACCATTCAAACTTACAACGGCACTGAAAAAAGTGACTTATGACTGGTTTTTTTGGGAGGTGGTGGTGGAATACAGCTGAAGGCATCCAGGAGGAGAACTTAGCATGTCAGGGAATTGCACAGCAGGTGTCCAAACACTGACACAAACTTGTAGTTTTAGATAAATAAATTTATTTTTTATATTTACAGCAGACAAGATAGTGAGGGACACAAGAACATCATGAGGTAATTTTAGACAACATGCAGAGCACACAGAAGAAAAAGGCGGGAAAAAAGGCTAACTCCACCTCCACACCCACAACAACCAATCATAGCGTAGATTTCCTCATGCAGGAGCCGGCATTCTCCAATCAATCAACTACAGCTGTGTGTTCTCGTCCATTGTACAATTTTACTGTTCCAGCTACTAAATTTAATATCCTAACATAGCAGTTCGCCTTGATTTCCTCTTTCCATTCTTTGCGAGGTCCATGTGCAATTTGACATCCATTGTTAACTACCCCAAGTCTGTGTACACTGCTTTGGACAATCCATCAGAAATTGCTGCAGAAGTAGAGTAGAGTAGAGTAGAGTAGAGTAGAGTAGAGTAGAACAGAACAGAACAGAACAGAACAGAACAGAACAGAACAGAACAGAACAGAACAGAACAGAACAGAACAGAACAGAATAAAAAGAGTTGGAAGGGATCTTGGAGGTCTTCTAGTCCAACCCCCTGCTTAGGCAGGAAACCCTACACCACTTCAGACAAATAGTTGTTCAATCTCTTCTTTAAAACTTCCAGTGTTGGAGCATTTACAACTTCTGGTGGAAAATTGTTCCACTGATTAGTTGTTCTAACTGTCAGGAAATTTCTCCTTAGTTCCAGGTTGCTTCTCTCCTTGATTAGTTTCCATCCGTTGCTTCTTCTCCTGCTCTCAAGTGCTTTGGAGAATAGCTTGACTCCCTCTTCTTTGTGGCAGCCCCTCAGATATTAGAAGACTGCTATAATGTTTCCCCTAGTCCTTCTTTTCATCAGATAGACATACCCAATTCCGGCAACTGTTCTTCATATGTTTTAGCCTCCTGTCCCCTAATCATCTTTGTTGCTCTTCTCTGCACTCTTTCTAGAGTCTCAACCTCTGTTTTACATTATGGCCATCAAAACTGGATGTTTTGAAGTGCGGTCTTTCAGTGGCATCTGACTAGGATATCACAGATCTCCACCTTCACTTTGACAAGGTTGGAGACGGCTTGGCTGGCAAGGATGATGAAGGAAGCCTGGAGTTCACATGCTGACTCATAGAAACAAACTGAAAGGATAAATTCAAGGTACATAAAGAAATACAAGTTGTCCTTGACTTACCACTGTTTTCTTACTGACTGTTCAAAGTTACAGTGGCACTGAAAAAAGTGACTTAGGCCCTTTTTTCACACTTAAAACCATTACAGCATCCTCGTGGTCACCTGATCAAAATTCAGATGCTTGGCCATTGGCTTGTATTTAGGATGGTTGCAGTGTCTTGGGGTCACATGATCAGCTTTTGCAACCTTCTGACAAGTCAATAGGGAAATCACATTCACTTAACAACCATCTCGCTTAGCAACAGTAATTTTTTGGCTCAATTATGCCCCTAAGTCGAGGACTGCCTGGACTTCTTGAAATACTTGCTGATATTGGAGTAAAAGAGTGAAACAAAAAAAGTTTGAGATGGCTTGTTTTATGATCACCTTATGTTTTCTGACAACAATATGTCAAACTGAATGATAGACATGGAATTGCAAGAATTCAAAGCTGGCTCTGATGTTCCACTAAAGAATTCCATGCTATTCCAACTGTAGCTCCTCAGACCAATTTAGGCTGATTGAGAGTTGGCCACAATTGCCCATTGTCAGGGTTTCAACCAATGCCCTAATTAAATCATGAGCCTCGAGCCAAGCTTCAAAAGAAATCCAGTTATTTATTAGGAACTTCATGTTGGCAAGTTCAGGTAAAGCCAACTCTGACCCCAGGTAATTTACGTTCCAGCTCTGACTCTGTTTCCCCCTCCCCCCAAGGTGTGTCATCAGTCACATTCCACAACGAAGCAATTTCGTGGGTTGTAGAGATCACTTCCCTCCAGCCACTTTGGATAACCGCGGAGACAGCCTTGACAGGGATATGGCTGGAATGTGCTTCTGTTTTGACTGACGTGCTGCTTTGCCGCAGCTGCAGAGTTTGTTTTTCCATCCCCCTTTGCCTATGGCAACTCGAGAGCAGGCCAGGGATGCTTTGCGAGTTGACATCCATAGCGGTTGCCATGTACATACACTGTGAAGGGATTGATGGGTAAGCAGAGCTTGCAGATGGCTGCAGATGTGCTGACGTGTGCAGCTGCTTAATCCCAACTGCATGTTGTGAAGAAGTGAGTGTCCTGCATGCTGATTGGTTGATCTGACTTCCTATTCCTGACTTCCTGCTTTCCTGTTTGAGCACCCCCTAACCAGAGTAAACATTCACAGACACATAAGTGCAACAGCTATGCAACCATCTCCAAACAATAGACACATGTGTCTCCTGATATACAGTGTTGGAGAAATCTGTTCAACCATTTAGTCTGCTGTTTGTTTGTTTATAAAATTTATTAGCTGCCCATCTCACCACAGGGTAACTGTGGTAATAATTCTATTTTGCTGTCTAGAATTCTAAGGGCTTGGAAGAAGTACAGGTAGACCTCGAGTTACGACAATAATGGTGTTTGCCCAGCATAATCATAAGTTATAAAGTGGATCACTCATGTGACTCCTCTGATTTTGTGACCTTTTTTATCCTGGTTGTTAAGCAAATGATGTTATTAACATCAGCTGCCTGCAATTATTGCAGGTTCGAATCTCACCAAGGCTCAAGGTTGATTAAGCCTTCCATCCTTTCTAAGGTAGGTAAATTGAGGACCCAGTTTGTGGGGGCAATAAGCTGACTTTGTATAAATATACAAAAGTATGAACGCTATTGCTTAGCGCATTGTAAGCTGCCCTGAGTCTCCGGAGAAGGGCGGCATATAAATCAATTTTTTTTAAAAAAAATCACCATGGTCTTTGAAATTATCCATGGTTGTTAAGTGAATAAGGCAGTTGTTAAACAAACAGATGCTTTGCTATGGGTGTGTTTTTGATGAAAACAAATGATACTTTTCAGCAAAATCATTGTAAAATGTGGCCATGTGATTGAGGATGATGCCAACAGCCGTAATTGCAACCTGGCTGCTATGTGTCTGAAGCAAAATCACATAAATGGGGGAGGTCCCAACCATCAGAACCTCGAATCATAAATGCCTGCCTCCCCGTAGGTCCATCAGAATTTTCAATGGTCACTAAGCAACTACTCATAGTTTGAATAGAAATACCTTGAGAAGGACACAAGTCCTGTACTCAAATTCTCAGGCTGAAGAAGAGCTGGAGAACTAGTTGCTTGTAGCTAAGAGAAAATTTGCTGCATTGTTATCTATAGATATTCCAAACTTTGCAGGAGTTGTGTGAATTTACAGCAGTAAAAAGTTCGTTGGAATTCATGGCACTTTTTCTGACTAACACGTTTTATTAAAAGGAAGACACTTTCAGGAACTACAGCTAAAAATGGTAGGTTGGCACAAATTTTGTTACTCAATAAAGATGTTTCCAGACTCCTTCTAATTATGTTCCTCCTCCTAATTATGTTCAATATCATTGAAAAAGCATCTTTTTCAATGATATTCATAAACATTCATAAGTCACTTCTTTCAGTGCCATTGTGACTTTGAATGGTCACCAAAAGAACTCTTGTAAATTGAGGACTACCTGTAATTGCCACCTTGAGTTATTTATAAATAAAATAAAGACAGAATATAAATAAAAACAAATAAATTCTAAAAAAATCCATAGAAGCCAGATATCTAATGCTAACACATTCAACCCTGCAGTTTAACATTATGCTGCATTAAAAAAAAGATTTATTCTTCATCTTCCATTTTTTAAACATGAACAATATGTTGCATTTTTGAATACTCATTCTGCTGGGAGATTGACACAGCTAGCCCTATTATAAAATAAATGAATGCTATTGTGGTTTGTTAATGACTTTAGCTGTGGTGTGCCTGCACAATTAACCTATTTCTGAGATACTATGAAAAACTCAGCTCCTAGAAATATGATATCCTTTTTTTCTTCTATCTCCTTAGCCAATGGAAAGAATTCTAAAGTTGCTATGAGAAAGACATTGCCCCAAGACAGGGCTCAAATGATCAGAAAAGAAATTTATTTATTTACTAAGTCTGCACTACTATTAATCTTCTCATCGTTCCCGCCACCCATCTTCCACTTATGACTGTATGACTGTAACTTTGTTGCTTGTATCCTTACAATTTATATTGATATTGTTGCCTGATTGCTTATTTGTACCCTATGACTATCATTAAGTGTTGTACCTTATGATTCTTGATGAACGTATCTTTTCTTTTATGTACACTGGGAGCATATGCACCAAAGACAAATTCCTTGTGTGTCCAATCATACTTGGCCAATAAAAAATTTCTCTTCTCTTCTCTTCTCTTCTCTTCTCTTCTCTTCTCTTCTCTTCTCTTCTCTTCTCTTCTCTTCCCTTGTCTTCCCTTCCCTTCCCTTCCCTTCCCTTCCCTTCCCTTCCCTTCCCCTCCCCTCCCCTCCCCTCCCCTCCCCTCCCCTCTCCTCTCCTCTCCTCTTCTATAATGTGGGAAATTAATATTGTATAGGGTAACTGTGGCAAAATCAATGTCTATGGAGAATCTCAGTCATCCAGGTCATGGTTGTTCCAAAGTGCTTTTTCAAAAGGCAAATGGGCTTTCTTTGCTTTTCCTTGAAGACATTTCGCTTCTCTGAAGCTTCTTCAGCTCTGATTGAATTGTGGAGGATGGAAGGATTTATATTCCTTGCACTCATCTGGTCATTAACATTCTTTCTGAGAGCCACTGAGGCCACTTGGAGGAATATCTGTGCCCTCAGAGTCACCTGAATAGTGCAAATGGGCGTGGAACCTTCTTGGAGCTGCTGAAAGACTCTGTTCTACAATACATCTGTAGAACACAGGACTGTATAACATAATCCTTTCAGCAGTTCCAAAAATATTCCATACCCATTTGCGCTATTCAGGTGGCCCCGATAAACTTCAACTGGTCTCAACATCTCTCAGAGAGAGTGTTAACGACCAGATGTTTGCAATCCTTCCATTCTCTACCATTCACTCAGACCTGAAGAAGCTTCTTGGGTGAGAAGCAAAACATCCTCAAGGAAAAACAAGGAAAGTCCAGCTCCCTTTTGAAAAAGCATCTTTGTGGAAAGATTATTATATGCAAAAAGTTGGAAAAGCAGTGAAATATCCTACAGTAGATTATAAAATCAATTCTGAACTTGCAGAAATGGAAAGTTAACCATTTTGGTCAGAGAAAAAAAATGTAAAAGATGTTTTTGAAAGACTAAAAACTTTATATGAACTTTTTGTTGAAAGAAGAAAAGATCAAATTGAAGATTTTGAGATTTGGGAACTCAATGGGCATGACTAGTATAGGAAAAAGGTTAAGATGATAATGATTATTAATTAGTTTTTTTTCTTTTTTTATTCCTTATTGTGTTTTTCTTAATTTCTTTGTTTTTGTTTATTCATTTTCAGTGAATTTAAAAATTCCACTAATTAATTAAAAAAAGGACAAAGCTCAATCTCAGAACACGAATGGAGGATTTGGGCTGGGATAAAAGGTTTTGTCGCAGGATTTTGTAAGCCTCAAATACTGACCAGCTGAGCTTGCCTACTTTCTCTCTAAAAGACACAGATTTTCAGCTTGCTTGCCCTTCATCTGTGCAAACAAAGAAGATCTGGTAGTTGCCTTTTCATGCCAAAATGTAACCAAAACATTGCAAAATATAGCAATACTTCACTCATTTATTTAACCCAGTATTTCTCAACCTTGGCCATTTTACAACATGTGGACTTTAACTTCCAGAATTCCCCAGCCAATCCTACTGGCTGAGGAATTCTGGGAGTTGAAATCCAAGCATCTTCAATTTTCCAAGATTGAGAAATATTGAATAATCTCACTTTCCAAGATTTTTTGACCAGCAGATTGGCTCAAGGTGGTCAATGATAAAAAATAAAAGAAAAATGACCCTTTATACTCTTTTTAGTGTTGGAAAAAGTCCATGGCTTTTCAGGTTCTCAGAAACATGGAGACAGTACAATAAAGTTGGGTTTGGATGAGTTAGTTTAGGGGTGTCAAACACGTGGCCTGTGCACTGGATGCGTCATGTGCTGGCCATGCCCAGCAAAAGGGAGAAAAGTCATGATACGTCACGTGATGATTTATTTATTTATTTATTTATTTATTTATTTATTTATTTATTAGTCCAATTTATATGCCGCCCTTCTCCGTAGACTCAGGGCGGCTTACAATGCATTATAGCAATAGCCTGAATAATTTTTATGTATATACCTGCTTATTAGGGCTTTCGGGCCCCCCATAAGCGGTGTTGTTCTATGCAAAGCTGGCTTATTGCCCCCACAATCCGGGTCCTCAATTTACCTACCTCGAAAGGATGGAAGGCTGAGTCAACCTTGAGCCTGGTGAGATTTGAACTCGCACTAATTGCAGGCAGCTGGCAGCTAAGTGCTAGCACTTAACAGCACTTAGTCCGCTGCACCACCGAGGCTCATGATGACATGATTTTATTCACTTATTTTATTTATTAGATTTGTATACCACCCTACTCCCGAAGGACTCAGGGTGGTGAACAGTTAAACAATAAATACAGACTATAAATATTTAGAAACTGATTAAAAATACAATTGAATAAATTGATATAGAATGGAATTAAATTAAAACATTCTCAAATTTATAGGGTAGATCCAAATTTAAAGAATTTAATGGTTTGAAGGGAGGTTAGGCCAGGCTGGCTTGCATGAATAAGAATGTTTTGAGGGCCCGGCGGAAAGCCCGGAGATCTGGGATTAATTGTATCTCCAAGGGCAGCTCATTCCAAATTGTGGATCCTCCCACAGAGAAGGCTCTCCTCCTGGGGGCCGCCAGTCAACATTGTTTGGCTGACGGCACCCTGAGAAGTCCCTCTCTATGGGAGCATACTGGTCGATGGGAGGTTATTGGTGGTTATTGATAATGCGAGTTTGACACCCCTGAGTTAGATAAATGGATGTGATGGATCAAATATATTAATATCAATGTTTGTTTGTGTGTGTGTACATATATAGTAGTCCAGCGGTGATAATGGAAGTGTTCTACATGAGAGAGGATGGTATCAGACCCAAACCTAAAAATGACAACTCACTTCCAAGCTGAGTTATTTTATTATTTCATGCCTATAGACAAAACCTTGCCAGACTAAAGGCTGCTATCTGCATCTACAACATATTCTGTGAACTATACGGGAACTATATGTCTTCACTCTCCTTCTGTTACATATAATATTTGAGTTGAGTTTCCTCTTAGTCCTCTGAAATTCACCCCTTCACTCCTGGGGACCCATCTCCTCACCACATTCCTTCACAAATTGTGCCATTCCATAAATGCAGATTTATTTTTTTTTCTAAATGCTGAACATTTGTAGATCCAAACACAAGCTTTTTCCCAATGGGAACATATATAGTGATGTTAAAACTATGAATCAAGGCTTTGTTCCAATTTTAATGGAAGTTTAATGTAGAGAAGCTCTGCAAATGTTTAGCCTTGTGGTTGATGGTATGGCCGTTCTCCATATAAAGTACAAATAATCTTGGCTCTGTTATAGGTTTGCATTGTGTTTGGACATCAACAGCTGGAATGAGAGTGATTGCCCAAAGGACGTTCTTTATATCTTAAATTCATCAAAGTGAATGACTCCTTTGTCGACAAAGGCTACACTTCTGCACAAGGTCGCGAGCATTTCAATTGTGTTGAAGTCAATGGGATTTACGGTACTTGTAAAATGTGCGCAAGACTGCATCCAAGGGCTTGATTATGAACCTGGTCTTTAGCTCAGGCTTGGCTTCCTTAGGAAAGCAAAGCCTGCTTAATCTAAGCAAGATCCACACATATGATCTATCTAAAAATGCTGTGGATCCAAACAGCCAGAACTATATTTCATATTTAAAGCATGATTATCATTTGCTTTTGAAAACACTCAAGTAGAAAATGGCTAGTAAAACAGAAGGGTGTTCTGATTGATTTTCCTTTTTGCATTAGTGATTTAAGGCACATTCAGACAGCGGGTTTAAGATGCTTTCCTCTAGTCTTTAAGCAGCATAGCATATGTTCGCATAAATTTGCTCTGTCCCCATAGCCGATCCCCACTGTGCCTTGTTAATGAGGCTGGCCAGTGCGCGGTGCTTACCTGACAATTTAATGCAAGCTAAATTAAACTGCAGAGTTGGGTGGGCATGTTCCACCTCCAAACCAGTATTCCCACTTCGACTTACTGGGCAGAAAAAGCAAGTATCAATTACTTACCTTAATGTAAGGCTGGAGCTGAGTCCCATCAGAAACAATGCCATGGTGTGCTTCGGGGTTTTTTTTTTTAAAGCGTTATTAACATAAATGATTGCAGATTTGTGTTCAGTAAGCTTGTTAATTAACCTTGGAATTTATGTTGACCCCATCAAACTCCCCTTGCCTTTTTGAAAATGCATTTGGGGGACAATGAAATGGCCTGGCTCAAAAAACAAAAAAATCCCCAATGTTTTTATAGGCTCGGCTACCAAAATTAATTATTCTGCTGTGGGTGACTTGGAAATAGTCATGCAGGCTGGGAATTAAATCTGCCTGGCTCGATTTGTTAGAACTGCATTTCTCCAGAAAAAAAATGTAGCTCTTGTATATTGACGGGCCAGCACATGAAAATGTTCCAAATGTGATGGGTTTTGCCTAAAACTCTCCAGGAAAATGTTTCTGCGGTTATCCCAAAACGTGGGCTATTTAGAGGATATGAGGTGGTGTGAAATTCTGGACACACCGTTGCCAACATGCTGTTTTCTTGGGAGGAAGTCAGAAAAAGCTTGCTGAATCAGGATCAAAATATCTAAAGCCTGTAATAGGGATATACACTCTTTGGTGGCTGTGGGCCATTCTGAATTTTGGCTGTAAGTCCAGGATTTGAGGCAAACATGTGAACTGGTGAGTTAAATCAGGATAATCCTTTGCATGTGATTTTTTTAAATTATTTTTTTGAGGAGATATTTTGGTTTTTATATTGTATTTGTTTATTTTTGTTTAGGAAGCATCTGTTAAGTGTTTTTTTTTTTAAATGCTCCCATACAGTAACATCTCCCTAGTATTCTGCTGGAACATATTGAGAATTTGCTAACTGATTGTATCTAACTGTGCCATGGAAATATGATAATATAATTAGGGCAGTGGAGAAATCGAAAATTTTTTACTACCAGTTCTGTGGGCATGGCTTGGTGGGCATGGTAGGGGAAGGATACTGCAAAATCTCCATTCCCAACCCACTCCAGGTGAAGGATATTGCAAAATCCCCATTCCCTCCCTACTCTGGGGCCAGCCAGAGGTGGTATTTGCCGGTTCTCTGAACTACTCAAAATTTCCGCTACCAGTTCTCCGAAATGCTCAAAATGTCGGCTACCGGTTCTCCAGAACCTGTCAGAACCTGCTGGATTTCACCCCTGAATTAGAGGAACCTATGTAAAATTTGATGGGAGAAGGCAAATGGCAGATCAAAAACCAGAACCCCCCCCCCCCCCCGAGAAGATTTTATTTAATCCTGGCTCATATTGTGATGGAACTGAAACGTTTGACCAATATTTCTCAATCTTGGCAACTTGGAGATGTGTGGACTTCAACTTCCAGAATTCCCCAGCCAGCATTGAATTCTGGGAGTTGAAGGCCACACATCTTCAAATTGCTAATGTTGAGAAACACTGTGTTAGATCATAGCTGAGTGGTGCACAAATTCATACATTCCCACAACATTGCTCCACTGATGTCAGCTCATCAAAATGCGCCAGTTGCGCCCTTTCCTGGACCAAGATGACCTTCACACTGTCACTCATGCCCTGGTCACTTCCTGCTTGGATTACTGCAATTCCTTCTACATGGGCCTGCCCCTGAGATGCACCTGGAGACTCCAGCTGATTCAGAATGCAGCTGCATGGGTTGTTACGGGAGCCCCTCGTTACTCCCATATAACACATCTCCTGCGTAAGCTGCACTGGTTACCAGTGGTTCTCCGGGTGCGCTTCAAGGTGCTGGTTCTCACCTATAAGGCCCTACATGACTTAGGTCTGGGATATTTGCAGGACCTTCTCCTGTCTGCCTCCCACCATCCTGTTCGCTCACATAGGGCTGCTCTCCTCAGGGTTCCGACGGCGAGGCAATGTCGTCTGGCGGCGCCCAGGGGTAGGGCGTTCTCTGTGGGTGCTCCCACCCTCTGGAATGAGCTGCCTACCGAACTCCGGATGGCTCCTGATCTCCGCTCCTTCCGTTGGGACCTGAAGACTTGGCTGTTCAAGCAAATAAGCTGACTCTGATTCCGGGTTTTATTATTTATTATTTATTAGTTAATTTGGTTTTAAAATGGGATTTTGTTGTACATGTTTTTAACTTGTGTTCGCCGCCCTGAGTCCTTCTGGAGAAGGGCGGCATATAAATACATGAAATAAATAAATAAATAAAATAGTCCAGACTAGAAAACCAAAACCAAGAATATTAGCACGGGTAGTCCTCAACTTGTGACCGTAATTAAACCCACAATTTCATTCATAAATTGTAATGGTCATTAAGCAAGCCACCGCATGATGGTGCCCAACTTTACACCTTTTTTTGTAGTGGTCATTAAGCAAATGCAGTGGTCACAAAGTAACACTGTGGCTGTTAAGCAAATGCCACGGTTGTTAAATGAACCCATTGTTTGCTTTGGAGTGGGGTTTTTTTGCTCAAGTAAACATTGCTTTCCACCAAAAATATTGTAAACGCAGTCACATGATTGCAGAATGCTGCAAACAGATAGAAATATGGGTTGGTTGCCAAGTGTCCAAAATGTGGTCATGTGACCAGAGGTGCAGGGAGAGGAAGCTATTGGAACTTCAAATTTGGGTTGTAAGTAGCTTTTTCAGGGTCTGTCATATCTTCAATCACTAAGCAGCTGGTCATAAGTCAAGGACTACTGTACTACCTTTACTACCTCTCACAACAGGTTAAATTAAAGGTAAAGAATAACAGAATGGCAGAGTTGGAAGGTGTGAGAGAAAAGTTATTTCTCAATTGCTGTGCCTATTAATGGCTTTTTGGAATGGACAAGTAAATAAGCCAATCAGAAAGCAGCTAATGGGTTTGAATCTCCTGGGCTTTTATATTCCTTCCCCAACTGTCACAGTTGACAGTATAAAAGGAGATTCTTGACAGAAAACCGTTGGCAGTTCAGAGAGTTCTGTTCAGCTCTTCTGTTAGAAAACTCTGGGCAGTTTGGAAGTCAGTTAGAAGGGCAGTTCTGATGGTTTACAAGACTATTTCTTGTGAGGAAGAATAGCCAGAACTAACATCGCTTAGGGCGAATATATATATATACATATATATATATCTGTGGTTATTCGGGTTTTCTCCCGCGTAAATATATCTGCCGCAGATATATATATCTCCCGCAGATATATATATCTGACAGGATATTTAAGAATAGTAATGAAATACTATTTAGTATTTGAATAGATATTGTTTTGTTTTTATATTAATAAAAACATTTTTTGTTAACTGCTTCAGAGACTCATTTGTTAAAGTAGATCTTAATAGAGATAAAGGTTTACGGTACATTGATTTATTTCCTCCACGACAGAAGGGGACCTTGGAGGTCTTCTAGTCCAACCTCCTATTCAGATTTCTCTTATCAGACCATTGTCTAGCCTGATATCTCCCAAAATTATTCCTATAGTCTATTGTAATTGTTTCCCTACATGTGTGGTGCAACCAACTTGCAGGTACAAAACCAGTGCACAAAATGTTTTTTGTTTCTTCTACCTATTGCTCATCCGTCTAATCATCACATCCATCTCTTCCTCTCATCCAATGATTTTCTGTGGTTTTTTCCTTCCTAATCACATCTATAGGAAAGGATATGGGTATGGATGGAACAACCATATCTGAAAGCACATTAGGAGACAGAGTTCTGGAACTCTTCCAGGGGTTTTTCCATAGTTTGCTATCAAATGAACAACTGTCCAGACATCTGTAAGGTTTCAACCACTTTGTTCTGAAATATCCTCTTTATTCGGCAGGTGAATTCTGAGCTCCCCTCAATCTCTGGTTCATTTAATATGTATTCCAGCAGATACCAAAAAAGAACAAGGGCATAATTCTGCCCATGACTTCTTGTAAACATATCCGTCTGTTTGTCTATCATCTCTCTCTCTCTCTCTCTCTCTGTCCATCCATCCATCCATCCATCCATCCATCCATCTATCCATCCATCCATCCACCCACCCTATCTACCTACCTATCTACCCACCCATCCATCATCTATCATCTATCTGTCTGTCTATCATTTCTTTCTTTCTTTCTATCTATCTATCTATCTATCTATCTATCTATCTATCCATCCATCTATCATTTATATCTATCTATCTATCTATATCTATCATTTATCTCTCTCTCTCCCTCTCTCTATCATTTATATATCTACCTACCTACCTACCTACCTACCTATTTATCTATCTATCTATCTCTATCTGACATAAGACCATTCTGAAATATAGAATTTTAGAATCCAGTTAGATGATTGGAGAAGAAAAAGATGGATAAAATTATTACATCAAAGCAAGCAGAGAGAAAATAATCATCACCATTTACAAAATAGCTGAAAGTATCAGAAGCAAAAAAAGGGACTATAGAAGTGAATCATTAGAAAAACATTTAGAGAATTGGAGAAGTATCGGGTAGGTAATGGCTGATAAGTAGAAGAAACAGGGAAAAAAAGTGAGCTAGATCAGGAATTGACAATGGTTACAATCTGTCCCTATCAAAGACACAAAAGGATGAATTTTTGTACCTCACAAACAAGCATTGCAAACAAAAGAAAATCAGGGATCGAACTTGTCTCAAACAGTCCCAAATGCGGACTTTGTAAACGAAAAATATTGAATCATGAATTATGCATTTAGCAGAGGCAGCAAAGCCACTCACACAAACTATGGCATGAGAAAATAACCATTCTGATTCATTGTCATCTGTGCAAATATTAGAATTTGTGAGTTTCCTGGATGTGGTATAAGCACAACTTGGAAAAACTGTTAATCGTGTTAATCTTTTATGAGATTTTTACATCTAGATTGCCATCTAGAGCACCACACACCGGGTAGAAATATTTGAAAAGAAAAGCATAATTTTTGTAGATGTGGCAATTGCCTGGGGCAGGAGAATTGATGAAAAGGAATAGGAAAAAAGTGCAAAATATAGCAATCTAATGATCAAAATGGATATATTATGAAGAAGAGCTTGGAAAATTATCATAGCTATTGGCACATTAGGTGGTATAACAAGCGGATTAAAGAACTAAATATTTTAGGCTGTATCTGTTGTGTATTTACGAAAACCACTTTGCTAAGCACGTTATACCTTACAATGTTACTTAGGTAATTCCTTGGTTTCTCACTGGAACTTGAATTTGCAACAAAGATGTGACTTGTTTTGTTTGTTCTTTGGGCTAGTTATTCCTCGATGAACACAATAAGAACATTAAAAATATTAAAAAGACTTTGGAATCATGCAATTTTTAGACTGGAAAGAGCCACTGAGGTAATTTCTCTGTTGGGTGCAAAAATCCAAATTAGAATATCCTATTAGAAATAAGAATCCTTAATGCAAGATTCCATTTGAACTGATAAATAGAAGAAGAACCCACTGTCTTTGGGTTTCCACTGCTGATAATCCTCGATTTACAATAATTCATTTAGTGATTGTTGAAAGTTATGACAATTTTTCACATTTTAACTGTTGCAGCATCTCCATGGTCAGGTGATCAAAATTCAGATTCTTGACAACTGACTCGTATTTATGACGGTTTCAGTGTCCCGGGGATCATGTGAGTCTCCTTTAGTGACTTTCTGACAAGCAAAGCAGTGGGAGGTTTCAAATTTTTTTACTACCGGTTCTGTGGGCGTGGCTTGGTGGGCATTGCTTGGTGGGCACAGCAGGGGAAGGATACTGCAAAATCCCCATTTCCTCCCGATCAGCTGGGACTTGGGAGGCAGAGAATAGATGGGGCGGGGCCAGTCAGAATTTTTACTACCGGTTCTCCAAGCTACTCAAAATTTCCGCTACCGGTTCTCCAGAACTGGTTAGAACCTGCTGAAACCCACCTCTGAAGCAAAGTCAATGGGAAAGCCAGATTAACTTAACAAATATGTTACCGACCACAGTGACTCACTTTAACAACTGTGGCAAAAAAGGAGCAAAACTTACTTAACAAATGTCTCACTTAGCAACAGAATTGTTGGGCTCAGTTGAGGTTGTAAGTCGAGGACTACCTGTATTATACACCTGTTATGAATATAGGTGTAAAAAAAATCAGCGAGAACCTGCTCTGCTGAATTTGAAAATCCCTTTCTAAGAGTCCTGCACTGTTGGACGAAGCCCCCTGATGCCCACGCCCCCTCTTGAGATACTTGAAGAGGATGATCAGATCTGGCCTCACTTGTCTTTTCTGAGGATTAAGAGTACCTCCTAATTCTCCTAATCTCTATTTAGCTACTGTAGAGCTTAGTTTCTAGTTCTTAGATTAGCCTTGATGCCTTTCGTTGCCCTATCACAGGTTGTCTGGATGGTTTTATTGTCCACGGTCTCAGAGGTGAACAGTCTTTAACCCAAAGATGATTTTTTCAAAGACTTTCTTTGTTTTTCTTTGAAGACGTTTCCCTTCTCATCCAAGAGTCTTCTTCAGTTCAATCGGAAGCAAAACTGGATTGTTATTAATATAGTTCATAAATGACAGGCTAACAATTTGTAAATAGATTTAGTAGTTTAACAGTTTAAAATTCTTTTGGCCTGTTTCGCAGAAACCAACATCGCTGTATTATATTAATTAGAATTCATCTAGGGAGGGTTATTATGTCTATATGTGTTTTTTTAAAGACACTTTTTTGGTCAATGTCTTTTGTGTTATTGTTTTTATTTTGTTTTTTTTAAAATATTTTTGTGTTTTGTATTTTAATCTTTGAATAAATTAAAAATTTTCAAGGAAAAAAAAAGAAACAAAACTGGATTTTCCTTGTTTTTTCTTGAAGATGAGAAGCGAAATGTCTTCAAGGAAAAACAAAATAAGTCCAGTTGCCTCTTAAAAAAACGCCTTTGGGACAACCATAACCTGGATGACTGAGAATCTCCATAGACACACAGTCTTTAAACTGGGACATCTGTCCAACAAAATGCAATGGAACTATTATTTTCCTTCATTTGGTGATTTCATGACTACCATTAAAACTGCGTTAATATTTGTGGTCTCAAATTCAGCTCATGATCCATATCTGAGTTCATTGCATTCATCACCCGGCTAAATCTTACCTAAAAGGTGATTGAACTAGCGCAAAGATCTGAGGAGGTGGTTGTTGTCACCAAGTGAGGGATTACAGCCAAGACGGTTAATCTTTCTCAAATTCCCCTCTCTATTTTAAAAATAAGAGCATCTTGTTGGCGGGCCAGTTTTAATTCTTTCTCTGGTGATCAATCTCCCAGAAGCACGGCCTTTTCTATCCATCCATCTTTCTGTAATAATCGTTGGACTTCATCAATAAAAGCCCTTGTCATTCTTTTCAAAGCAATCATTAATCCAAGGAATAATTGATAGGGAGGCTGCAGCAAATTTAGCCTGGTAGTTATTAAAGTATTTCTTTACCTCACAGCCAAACAATGCACCAGTGGTTACATAAACAGGCCGGCGGGAGAAAAGAATGTGGAATCTCCCCCTCCCCACTTTTTTTTTAATACCACGAAGTGAACAAATGACCAATTTACGAGCTGAATCGGGTTACCTCATGACCTTGTTTGGTTTATATATGTTGGCAAAAAATGGAAGGTTTCCACAAAGGGAAGAGGTGTCCAAAAAAAAAAGAAAAAAAAGTCATGACCGGGACCACTACTACAGTAGTCCTCTACTTACAACTATTTGTTTAATGACCATTCAGACTTACAACAGCATTTTAAAAGGGGACTTTTGACCATTTTGCACACTTATGATTATGCTGGAGAACTGGTAGCGGAAATTTTGAGTAGTTCGTAGAGCAGGTAAATACCGTCTCTGACTGGCCCCGCCCCCATCTATTCTCTGCCCCCTGAGTACCAGCTGATCAGAAGGAAATGAGGATTTTGCAGTACCCTTCCCCTGCCACGCCCACAGAACTGGTAGTAAAAAAAATTGATTTCACATGATGAAAATTCAGACACTTGGCAATTGGATGTATTTATGAAGGTTGCCGTGTCCCAGAGTCATGTGATCAACCTTTGCCACCTTCTGACAAGAAATGTTAACGGGGAAGCCAGATTCACTTTAACAATCATGTTACTAAGTTACCATTGTAGTGATTTACTTAATAATTGTGGCAAGAAAGGTCATAAAATGGATCAAAACTCACTTAACAATTGTCTTGCCTAGTAATGGAAATTTCGGGCTTAACTGTGGTGGTCATAAGTCAAGGATTAGTTGTATACAACTGAAGACACAATTTTGACTTCTCTGACTCCCCTGTTCCCAGAAGTAAATATTTTATTTATGGTAGTTATATAAATAAATTTAAGTAATATAGGTATAGGAAGTAATGATGTACAACAGCAGTTCAGCCCAAAATTTCAGTTGCTAAGCACCAGTAGCTGTTAAGACAATTCTGCCCCATTTTATGACCTTTCTTGCCACAATTGTTAAGTGAATCACTGCAGTTGTTAAGTGAGTAACACGGTTGTTATGTGAACCTGGCTTCCCCACTGACTTTGCTTGTCAGAAGGTCACAAAGGGTAATTACAGGACCCCAAGACTCATAAATATGTCATAAATATGAGTCAGTTGCCAAGACTCTGAATTTTGATCCCGTGGCCATGGGAATACTGTAAGGGTTGTAAATGTGAAAAACAAGGTCACTTTTTTGGTGCTGTTGTAATCTTGAACAGTCACTAACTGAACTGTTATAAGTAGAGGACTACCTATACCTCTGTCTGTAGTTTTCGACTTATGAGCACAACTGGGTCCAGGATTTCCATTGCTAAAACAAGATGGTTGTTAAGTAAGCCATGCCCAATTTTATGACCTTTCTTTCCACGGTTGTTAAGCAAATCACATGGTCATTAGTTGAATCCGGCTTCCCCCATTGACTTTGTTTATTGAAAGCTGTATGGGGAGGTTGCAAATGGAGATCATGTGACCTTGGATACTGGAACCATTGTAAATACATGCCTGTTGCCAAGACCCAGAATTCTGATCATGTGACCATAGGAATGCAAAGATAGTCATATGTAAATGTAAGGACTGTTCGTAAATTCCGTGGTAACTTCAAACCATCACTAAATAAATGGTTGTAAATTGAGGACTACCTGTGTTTAACTTTATATGCCCCTCTCATCTCATAATTGTTGCAGCTAGTTTCTGTTGGTTCCCTTTTCCTTGCCGTGTTAATCGGTGGAAAAAATTATTATCACTATTTTGGTTTTTGCAGTTTTTAGTTAATCTTGCTATTTCTTGCATTAAAAGCCACCCTTTCCCCAAGCTGAGATGCACATAAATTACAGCAATAAAGAAAGAAAGAAATAAAAAATCCTTTGCAGTAATAACAGACAATACTAAAAATAAAACCCGGCCCCAAATCCCCAAATTGAAGCTACTTTTATGTTTCTCGCAATGCCCCAGAGTGATGCCATGTTGGCAGCCTGGCCGGTCATTTAAATTATAGCCCCTGTGATATTTGTATATATCTGTTTCTTTGTATGTGTGAATGTTTCCAATGCAGTGCTACCTTTTAGAATTTTTTTCCTCCCAGTAAATTTTATTTTATTTTAAAATTAATGGTAAGAAAACAAGGGAAGGAAAGGACAGGTCGGGAAATTTACACTTTTCTATTTTAGGACTCTGGACTGTTTAATCATCATTCAATGATTTTATTCCTTGCCCTTTATCAAAAAATGCTAACTCAAATGTTGACAAGCAATTCATATCAGCAATTTACTTCGACAAATCAAGGTAAAGATGTCTTTCTAATGTTATTTAGGAATTCCTTGGGGCACACCCCACATTTAAAAAAAAAAACCTTAATAGATTCATTCGGGATCAATGTTTTCTGTTTCTTCTCGTAGTTCATTATATGCCACATGAGACATCAAATGTCTTTCTTAAACAAAGCTACTGCTCGCTTTGCTGAAGGAGGCACAATTATTACAGAATCCTAGAATTATGGAATTTCAAGAGACCATAAGAATCACCTCTCTCATTGTTCCTCAGCTTTGGCACTGGAAGATGTATGGGCTTCAAATGAACACAGACCCCAGCATAGTTATCTGTGGAATTCTGGGATTTGAAGTCCACACTTCTTCACATGATCTAGTCCCATGATGGCGAACCTATGGCACGCGTGCCACAGGTGGCACGCGGAGCCATATCTGTGGGCACGTGAGTGTTGCCCTAGCTCAGCTCCAGCAGGACAACTGATTTTCGGGCCTTCTGGGCCCACTGGAAGTCAGGAAATGGGCCATTTCCAGCCTCCGGGGGGGGTTGGGAAAGGCTGTTTTTGCCCTCCCCAGGCTCCTAGAAAGGCTCTGGAGCCTGGGAAGGCAAAAAACAGGCCTTCCAGTCCCACTGTGCCATCACATGCCAATAGCAGGGAGCGCGCGGGGGGTCGCACGGACATGCACGGTGGGGCGGGGTGCACTGAATTATGGGTGTGGGCACATGCATGCGCGATACCCCTGCACTCCCCCCGCTTTTGGCACGCGATGGCAAAAAGGTTAGCCATCACTGATCTAGTCCGATATGCAGGAAAACCAGTTAAATCATCCTTGATAGGTAGGTGACTGTCAAACTTCTTCTTAAAAGCTTTGTGAGATGAAAATTTCACAACCTCCATTGCTGTACAGGTAGTCCTCGACTTACAACAGTTCATTTAGTGATCATTCAAAGTTACCGAAAAAAGGGCTGATTTTCACATTTACGACTCACTGTTGCAGCATCCCCGTGGTCACATAATCAAAATCTGCTTGGCAACTCGTATTTACGATGGTGGCAGAGTCCTAGGGTTTTGTGATCACCTTCTGCAACCTTCTGACAAGCAAAGTCAATGGGGAAGCCAGATTTACTTCACGACCGTGTTACTAGCACGACCATTCCTGTGATTGACTTAACGACTGTGGCCAGAAAGGTCGTAAAATGGGGTAAGATTTGCTTAACAAAATGTCTCATTCAGCAAGAGAAATTTTGGGCTCCAATGTGGTCGTAAGTCGAGGGCTACCTGTAGTTAAGCAAGCGAGGTACCTTCTGGCCCAGTGGACCACATCAACATGTCTTCTTCGTCCATGTTGCAGAAGTATAAGGACTTGATGACTTTGTGCTGAAATGTGGGCATGGTGCTTGTGAGTGGGCTGTCTTCCCTCACTCTCCTCTTGTGACAATAGTTTCTGAGACTAATGCTTGGTAAATGATGATGTATAAGGTCAATGGGAGAGGGAAAAAATAATGCCCCAGCTGCGGTCACGGCTGTTGGCTGGAGCATCAGAGGCACATATGAAATGAGCCTGAGATGCAGTTGGTCTATTTATTTGCTCCGTGGCCTTTTCAGTCTGCCCAAACCTGACCTTTTCAGCTATATAATATGGCCCCCTTGGAGAGCAGCTGTTTCATTTCTGCCTTTGAACCGAGATGTCAGGTTAATGCTCCCAAGATCACCCCAAAGCAGAGAGATCCTTAATCGGATATAAATCAGCTTGATTTGGCTTCACCCTGATGTAGAAGCACCACAAATATGCCATCTCTCGACTTAGAGCAAGGTGATCTCAGCTTTATGATGTCCTTCCTGACCATGGCTGACCCCACCCACCAGGACAGGAAGTGTATTGTCCGAAAATTCAGGAGGGCAACTTTGACCCCACGATCAAAGCCCCATTCTTTTTGACATTTATCACACATATAAAAAGCGGAGGGGGCTTCAATCATACAGTCAGGGCCACCATCTTGAGGGTTTTTTTAAAAAATACATCTCTCCAGATGTCCTCACTTTAAGAGTTGCTTAGCAACCGTTCGAAATTATGGACCTATCTTGTGAATACTTTCAACCTGGATTCAAAAATGTGATAGCTCCTCCCCCGGCTATCATATGACCAAATTTCAGTCAGTCACATTTATGGCTCTTTGCTGTGTTCCACGGTCATGTGATTCTGTTTTACCATGGTTTTGCTGAAAACCGATATTTTTTAATTTTTGTAGAACTATACCCATAGCAAACTGTTGGTTCACTTAACAACTGCCACGTTTTTTTAAATCAATACTGTAAAAAAAACTGTCATCAAATCGGGTTGGTAATATGAGTGTCACGACCGTGACAGGCAAGCTCCATTATGGTTGTAAGTTGAGGACTACCAGTATAGATCATAGATGCTATTCTCACTGGAAAAGTATGCAGTGGGATACCCTACGGCTCTGTCTTAGGCCCAGCAATCTTCAATGTCTTCATCAATGATTTGTTTTTAAACCTTTTTTTTAAATTAAGTTATATAGCATTTTAAAATACAAAATACAAAAGTATTGTATTTTTTGGAGTATAAGACACTTTTTTCCCACCCCAAAAGTGGGTGGAAATGTCTGTGCATCTTATACAGCAAATATTGCGGTGGGGGGGAGCGGGGTCAGTTCAGCGCCGATCAGCTGTTCTAGGCAAATGGGCCACGTCAAACAGGCTGCGTCAAATGGGCCACGGTGAGCGGGATGCGTCGAACAGGCCATGGTGATGTCAAACGGGACGCAGCAGCAAATGGGCCACAATAGCGGTGAACGGGCAGCAGAGGCAGATTTCTTTTCCTTGTTTTCCTCCACTAAAGCTAATGTGCATCTTATAGTCCGGAGTGTCTTATGATCTGAAAAATATGGTACATAGAAGAGCAATGAGGTGGGAGGGAAAAGGGGGAAGGATAGGAGAAGTGAGGAAAGATAGGGAAAAAGAAAGAAAAAGAAAGAAAAAGAAAGAAAAAGAAGCATTGACTTCTGACTCTCTCTGTTACAGTAAAATAAGGCATTAACATCAAATCAAAGCTTTTTGCTTTTCCATAATAGTACGACATTTCTATAAAGATCTATCAATCTAATCTGTAAAACCCAAAATCATAGTTTCATTCTTTTCTACATCAAGCATGAAGTTCAGAAGCCGTTTCCATGTGGAAACAAAAGTCCTTATGTTTTTTTCTTTAATCAAAGTAGTCTTCATCAATGATTTGGATGAGGGGATAGAAGGGGAATTCACCAAAGTTTCAAATGAGACCAAGTTGGCAGGAACAGCCAACATTTCAGAAGATAGGCTGAAGATCCAGAAGAATCTTGACAGAATTTTGAACATTGGGCGCTATCTAACAAAATGAAATTCAATGGTGAAAAAAATAAGGTTCTACATTTAGGGGGGGGGGGAAACCAAATGCACAGGCAGGAATAATATAGGTGGTACTTGGCTCAATATTAATTATTGTGAGAGGGATCTTGGGGTCCTAGTGGACAATTACTTAAATATGAGCCAGCCGTGTGCTGCAGCTGTCAAAAAAGTTAATGCAGTCCTAGGCTGTATTAACAGAGGGATAGAATCAAGAAAGACCACGAGAAGTTTAATACCTCTTTATAATGCCTTGATAAGACCACAATATTGTATACAATTTTGGTCACCACAATGTAAAAAAAAATTGTTGAGACTCTAGAAAGAGCACAGAGAAGAGCAACAAAGATGATTAGGAGACTGGAAGCTAAAACATATGAAGAATGGTTGCTGGAATTGGGTATGTCTAGTTTAATGAAAAGAAGGACAAGGGATGACATGATAGCAGACTTCCAATATTTGAGGGGCTCCTACAAAAAAGAGGGAATCAACCAAGTCTCCAAAGCACCTGAAGGCAGGATGAGAAGCAATGGATGGAAACTAATCAAGGAGAGAAGTGACTTAGAACTAAGGAGAAATTTCCTGACAGTGAGAACAATTTATCAGTGGAACAGCTTTCCTCCAGAAGTTCTGGGTGCTCCATCACTGAATGCTTTTAAGAAAAGATTGGACAACAATTTGTCTAAAATGGTAGAGTTTCCTGCCAGAGCAAAGGGTTAGATTAGAACACCTCCAAGATCCCTTCCAACCAGTAGTGGGATTCAGCCAGTTTGCACCACTTCGGGAGAACTGGTTGTTAACTTTATGAGCAGTTTGGTGAACTGGTTGTTGGAAGAAATCATTAGGGAAGAGAACCGGTTGTTAAATTATTTGATCCCACTACTGCTTCCAACTCTGTTATTCTGGAAGTGATCCTGAAAATTAAAGGGAGCATGGAGATACCCCTATATTCTTCATCATAACAGGTTATCTGGAATAACCTGTAGTTGATCTAAACCAGGAGAAGAGGGTGAGCGATAGATGCCAAAGCTGCTTGCAAAAATTGGGAGGCTGTGACAACTCAGTTTAATGACCCGTTTGTCTAGGCTGCTAAAGCTCTGAAGGTCTGCCTCAGCTGCTCTTGGGAGGCTGTTAGATGTGTGCCTTATACTAATACTTGTAGTCTTCATTTTTTCATAAAACTTCATCTTTCTACCAAGATTGAGTGGTAGGCTGGACAACCTGGCCTGCATATTTGCCGGGATGACATCCATACTGGTGAAGGATGACCCACCAATGTCACCTTCCAACCCATGGAGGTGCATACCACCCCAATGTCCTCTAGATGTTACTGACCCCCCCCCCCCCAGTGTTTCTTCCTTCTCCGAGGACAATTTTGTCATTTTGGGTATAATGTACCTTCCCTTCCCGAGAACATTAAAATTCTCTTCTCTATTGAAAGAATTTTTTAACAATAACAACAACAACAACAAAAAGATTATTATTTTTTCATTGAAATGGTGAGACTGGTAGAAAGGTATCTAGCCATAAAAACCATAATAAAACTGCATCTGAACAATTTTGAAATATGGATGATTTTTGGAGGGAGCCTTTCATCTATCATCAAAAAGACAACCTTGTGGTATTTGGAATTGCAATTTTGAAGTTATTATGGATTATATAATGATGTATTCTTTTGCGAGCTGAATAGTTTTCCATCTGAGAGGCTGCCCTTATGCCTCCCTGTAATTTCCACTCAATACTGCGTGGTTTAATAAAATTTTGAGAGGTTAAATTGTATAGCCCAGAACTGGAAAGAACGAATATATGCATTTTATGCATCTTAAAATTACACCAATATGAGTGGGTCAGGTTTGGAAAGCATCTGCAATTGCTTGTTATTGTATATGAGAATTACTGAAAAAGTCCAGACCCTCTTCAACAATTTTCCAAGCCTGCAGTTGCAAGACATATAGAGCTGTCTACTAGAACCAAATTGGAAATAATGGAACTAATGAAATGAAATGAAGAAAATTCTAGGAAAGTCAGATTGTAGGGCTAGGATGAAATATTTTCATTATTCTATGAAATAACATCATTGGTACAGGAGTTTCTTCTTTTTTAGTAATTCATTATTATTTTCTTAATATAAAATATAAATGAAAATAAAGACATGGGGAAATGGGTAATGAGAAAAGGAAAGGGAAGTAAAATAAGGAAACGAGAAAAGGAAAAAAAATGCAGTTGGCTTCTAGCTTTTTCCATGGCAGTAAAGTTACATAATAAAATTATGACCTCAACTTTTTACTTATATAAAGATAATAAATGCTAGCCATTTCTACAGCAACCTGTTTAAAACTCCAAATCAAAAAATCATTTTATTTCTTGTGAGCAAAAACTCAAAAAGCAATTTCCAAGAGGAGCAAAAGTTATATTCTTTTTCCTAATTAGAACAGTTAACTTCGTCATCTCTGACAATTGCATTAGTTTTCCCATCCATTCCTCTATTGTAAGAGTTGGTGCTTCTTTACATTTTTGAGCATATATAATTGTTACTGTGATCAGTATATATAATAACGAAGTTCCATCTCCCCCCTGTTCTTTGTCTCCCAATATATGGGGGTTTGCCACATTATCCAAAATGTTATAAGTCTCCTATTTGAGCTTTGGGTTGGACTTCCAAGGTCTCTTCAATCCTATCATTCCATATTCTATTTTTCTTTTCAATTCTGTTATTCTGTTTAGTTCTAGAAGAAACATTTCTGGTTTCTATTGTAGGTGCAAGAGTTTCAAAGGTTTGTGCTGCAGGAGTTTTTATGTAATCCCAGTGATGTTGCCAAGCACAAGATCTGGAACACCTGAGAAGGGTTTGCAGAATTCCACTAATGTGCCATTAAATGGTTTATTACGGTTTTTAATCTGTCTGTTTTCAGGAAAACTCAAAATATTCAATTTGATTTAATTTGAAATGCTCTTAAGGTTTCTTTTGAGGGCGTAAACCTTGAGAGGATAATTAGATGACCATGACTGTGATAATTACTAAATGCCAATGTTACTAAAGGCAAACATCCAATCCCAAAAGATAACAATCAGAAAGGGTTTCTAATCCCTGAAGGCCACTGCAAAAAGTCAGCTTTAGTAGAAGCGATAGAAAAATATATGAGTCATGGCCCATGACACATTGCTGTTGGTAATTTCCAGAGTGGTCTTAGTATTGGCCAGACAGATTTTAAAATATAGTCTTTCTGCAGATTTTAAAATATAATCATTCAAGAAATAGTATAGGTCTCCTACATGAGCAAGGGGTTGGACTAGAACTTCCAATATACAGGAATCCCTCACTTAAGGACCCGTCACTTAGGGAGCCACAATGGCTCAGCAGTTAAGATGCTGAGTTCGTCGGCTGAAAAGCCGGCAGTCCAGGTTTGAGACCCAAGCGCCGTGTGACAGGGTGAGCTCCCGTCCTTGCCCCAGTTCCTGCCCACCTAGCAGTTCAAAAGCAAGCATATGCCTGTAGATAAATAGGTACCATTTCAATGGGGATGAAACAGCCTAAGAGTCATGGTGGCGCAGTGGTTAGAATGCAGTACTGCAGGCTACTTCTGCTGACTGACTGCTGCCAGCAGTTCAGTAGTTCGATTCTCACCAGCTCAAGGTTGACTCAGCCTTCCATCCTTCCGAGGTGGGTAAAATGAGGACCCAAATTGTTGGGGGCAATAGGCTGACTCTGTAAACTGCTTAGAGAGGGCTGTAAAGCACTAGGAAGCAGAATATAAGTCTAAGTGCTATTAGTATTCTGCGACATCATATGACTGCAGAAACATCTTCAGACAACACAGGCTCAATGGCCTTGAAACAGGGATGAGCACTGCCCCTAGAGTCGGCAATGACTAGTGGAGTAAAATCCGCAGGGATTCTTTTTCCTTTTTCCTTAGTGATCCTTCAAAGTTATGATAGACTTCCCAGAGCTACTTAAAACCCAGTTTTGGCTGTGCACACAACACATTCTGCAGTCAATGGATTGTATTTGGGGTGCATGGCAACCAGCTCACAGTTTCAGCTGTTTGCAGAGTCTTACATGATTTTCAGAGTTTTTTGGCTGGTGTCAAACTTTACTTCTGGTTTCCAACAAAAAGTATCACGGACGAAAATGAAATCTGCAAAAAAAGATTGTAAAATCAGATCACGTGATGACTCGCTTAATGACTGCCATGACTGATGACCTTAATCCCAGGTGTCATGATCACTGAGACCCCTGTGTTCAGCAGTCGGATATTAAACCAAAAAATTCACCCTTCAAGGGAATGGATGCTTTCTCAATTCAATGGCAGATTTTACTAAGGAAATGAGCCATTAAATAAAAAAAATGGAAATATTTTTTTCAAAGATGTGCAGCCAAAATGTACTATTTCGCCCAGAAATCATGCATATAAATCCATATACAATGCATACATATACATATTTTCTTTGATTGAATGCTATGGGTATTTTGAGAGGGGGGGGAGGAGTGAAGGAAGGAATGAAGGAAGGAAGGAAGAAAGAAAATCATGAGATAGAATTAAAGAAGTAAGAATTAGAAAATTAGAATTATTAATTATAATTAGAGAATGAGAATTAGAGAATTAGAATTAGAGAACCCTTCACAAGTGATATATAGATATATAGACACACACACACACACACACACACACACACACACACACACACACATATATGAGAGGGGGAGAGAGAGAGAGAGAGGATGTATGGACATTTTAAGCCCACTCCTTAATCAAAAGCTGATTAAAAGAATTAGAAGTAATATAATCCCTGCCTTTAGATTCACAATAAAATAGACAAACCCTTAGGGAAAAAAAGGGAGAGGGAAAAAAAACCAACAATCTTTCAACTCTGCCAGATGTCCATATGGCAGCTGCCGCCGATATTAAAAAACAGGCAAAATTTCCATGGTACCATTGCAGCTATCATCCTGGCCCTTAAAAAAAAAAAAAAAGCTTCTCCTCACAAACCTACCTTCTAAATGATAAGCAATTTATCCTTCAATCACTCTGGGTGGGCGTCATCTTTGGTAGGAGGTGCGGCTCTCTCTTTCAGTTCCTATCCAGGCCATAATCTAATGGGCAACTGCCTCTCAAACTTCCTCCTTTCTGATTTTTTTTTGGGGGGGAGGGGTGTGTGGGGGGGGGAAAAAGCGACAAAAAACAAAAAGGCTGGTTCAAGAGACGAGCCATGCACCCTCTTTGCAACTGGTACATCTCTTTGTAAACCCGGTGGGAAATTCTTTAGTTCCGGATGTAAGGAATAGCGCTGGCTTCTCCTTAAAGATAGGATCATTCAGCTGAGAATGGCTACCTGTTAGCTAGAGAATTATTAGGGGGGGGGGGGCAGAAGGAATGCACACCCCGCCTGACATGCGTTTTTGTCTCTGTCACCCTGCCTACTAAATGCATCGTATCGATTCCCCGTGGGGGTGGGGTGATCGTTTCTACCTCATCCCCAATCTCCCCCCTCTGCTCTTCTAACCCGGCCATTTATTTTACAGGTGCGAAGTGTGATTTAAAGCATGAGGCCTGTGGAACAGCCATTTCTGTGACCTGTTCCTCCCACTCTTCCATCTTTCTTTGTCGTCAAGCTTGGCTGGATGGGAAGGATAGCTTTACTGCAGTTAGCAAGGAGAGTTGGGAGGGGAGGAAGAAATGGGAAATACAGCCTTTCTCCCGGGTTTTTTTTTGGAACCGATGGGCCCAGTGAATCTGAGCTGTACCTTTAAAATTCATTTGTCTCTGAGTTGTGCCATGTATTTAGAATAGAATAGAATTACAGAGTTGGAAGGGACCTTGGAGGTCTTCTAGTCCAACCCCTGCTCAGGCAGGCAACCCTATACCATTTCAGACAAATGGTTGTCCAGTCTCTTCTTAAAGACTTCCAGTGTTGGAGCATTCATAACTTCTGCAGGCAACCGGTTCCACTGATTAATTGTTCTCACTGTCAGGAAATTTCTCCTTAGTTCCAGGTTGCTTCTCTCCTTGATTAGTTTTCATCCATTGCTTCTTGTCCTGCCCTCAAGGTGCTTTGGAGAATAGCTTGACTCCCTCTTCTTTGTGGCAGCCCCAGAGATACTGGAACACTGCTATCATGTCTCTCCTAGTCCTTCTTTTCATTAAACTAGACATACCCAGTTCCTGCAACCATATGCTTTTCATATGTTTTAGTCTCCAGGCCCCTAATCATCTTGGTTGCTCTCAGGGGTTAAATGTAAAATGTGTTACTACCGGTTCTGTGGGCGTTGCTTGGTGGTGATGGTGGATAATGTGACTGGGTGGGCGTGGCCAACTATTTTTTTTAACTTTTCAAAGCATTTTTTCTAATGCTTTGAAAAGCCTCTGGTGATCAGGCAACTCAGCTGGGATCCTCAGAGACTTTTCAAAGCATTTTTTTTTGTGCAACCTCTTGGTCCAGGAGGTGGTAAAAAAAATGCTTTGAAAAGTCTCTGAGGATCCCAGCTGAGTTGCCT
>WNWU01013384.1:248298-259793 GCA_012654045.1 Ptyas mucosa | reverse complement strand
TTCTTCTTCTTCTTCTTCTTCTTCTTCTTCTTCTTCTTCTTCTTCTTCTTCTTCTTCTTCTCCTCCTCCTCCTCCTCCTCCTCCTCCTCCTCCTTCTTCTTCTTCTTCTTTCTCCTCCTCCTCCTCCTCCTCGTTCTCCCCCTTCCTCTTTCTTTCCCCCTCCCCCTTTTCTCTTCCTTCCTCCTTCTTTTTCCTCTCCGTCTCCCCGTCTTCCTCCTCCTTCCCCTTATTCTCTTTCTTCTTTCTTCCACTCCCTTTCCCCATCTTCTTCTTCCTTCTCTCCCTCTCCCAGTCTTCCAGAAGAGACATCTGGAGGGTCTCCCCCCACCACCCTTCCTTCCAGAATAGACATCTGCAGAAAAGACACCTATCACGGCTTGGAAGAAAGAGAATTGCCCAATTGAGAAGAAAAAGGCTGCTAAGTAGACCTCCAAGCAGCTTAATAAAACCCAATTGGGTTTCTTCATTCTCATCGTTGACAATTTGCAAAACTTTGTAAGATTGAAAAAGCTCAATAATTCTGCACTGTTTTATAATTAGTCCCTTCTGATAACTCAACATGGACTGTTTTTTGTCTGGCCTAACTTCAGAAGGCATGTTGGGAGTTGAGACCCATGGAAACATATTGCGCATCTCTAGTTGATAAGGCAGAAAAAGGACCTTCATGAGATATGAGAAACTAACGATTTACCTGCAGATTCTGGGTGCTCGACTGCAGATCCATTTTGAGCAGAGAAACATAGATTTGCAACCTTGGTTGGGCAGGATTGTCAATCTCAGTGGTGGTCTGGAGATTAAGATTTTGAGACATCCTCTTTGATCCTCCAAAAATAGATTAAAAACTTATTCATCTGTCTCTGAAATCCCTGAATCTCAGTTCTGGGCATATTCTATGCCAATATGATTTCAAGGTTCTATTTTGAAGATATCCATTCATTCTGATAGAAGTTTTTCAGATTCCTTACACTACATTTCTCCCAAAAAATATTTGTTATTCCAAAAATCCAATATTTATAATAAAAAGGCCAATTCTGTCCAAAAGACCAAAACAAAAAACAGCAACAACCCTGCGTACTATTTCAAGATTGTTAATAAATCAGATGTTTAAACCACAAAAGACCCTCCACATAAGAATATTTTTAATGCGGCTTGTTTTGTATTATATTTTTGTGAGCTATCAAGAATCATTTTTGTTGTGGCAGTGCACAAATATATTTAAATAAACAAACACATAAATAGCTCACTCTTCTGGATCAAGCCAAAACCCACTTTAATTCCAATAGAGATAGTTGTCGACTTACTACTACAGTTAGGGCTAGAATTTGCATTGCTAAGTAAGGCAGTTGTAAGGCAGTCACGTCCAATTTTATAATCTTTTTCGCCATGAATCACGGCAGACGTTAAGTGAATCACACAGTCATTAAATAAAGATTCCCCCATTGAAATTTGTTGCCAGAAACCAGCTAGGAAAGTTGCAATTGGTAATCACATCATAAATACATGCTGGTTGTCAAAATACACCTGTATTTTGATTACATATCTCTGAGGGTGCTGCCATAGTCATAAGTGCAAAGACTGGTCATAAGTCACTTTTCAAATGGTTGTAAACCAAGGATTACCTATACATGACTAGGATTTCGTACAGGTGTTCAGTTCCTGCTCCAGGGAAGGACACTACATGCTGGGAGCCACTGTTCTGCCTGGTGGATCATGGCCACTGACCCAAATAAGAAGATATAGATCAGTTCAACTGTTGGGCACTTCCTTATCAATCAAAGTGAAACTTGAAGTCCAGTCTGACCTCGTAGAAGTTGATGTAGTGGGCAAATAAATATGTCACTTTGCTTGAAAAATGGCATCACAAAGAAAAATGGAAAATCCCAGGCTTTCTTGCTTGCTTTCTTTTTTTCATCTGTCTTCCTATTCAACATTAAATTGGAGCTTTCAATATCTTTAGGTGTTAGGTGGGACATAAGTGCAAAAAATGTGCAAAGTTAATATTACATACAATAATGTAGTTTTAAAATAGAAGCAAACTTGGATATATTCTTTTCCTTGATTAAAGCAGTTAATTTATCCATCTCTGCTAGCTCCATCAATTTTTCCAGCCATTCTTCAAAAAAAGGGGGGGGGTATGGATGCTATTCTAAGATTGTAACCATCATCATCATCATCATATCATCTTGTGAGACTTTCGAATACAGACAGATCATCATTTGGAATACAACACGCCAGATATCACAGTTGTCGAAAACCGAAATGTACAATTTATTAATATCATGATACCAAAGAGATGCCAGAGTCAAAGAAAAAGAACTGGGAAAAAATCATGAAATATCATGCCTTGGCCATCGAAACTACATGATTATGGATGAAACATGTAACAGTGATACCCATTGTCAGTGATACCCATCGGGATACTTGGTACCATGTCCAAGAATTTTACAAAGCACATCAAGAAATTGCAGCTTCCTGCAATAACACCAGCAAAACTGCAGAAAACTGTGCTACTTGGAACATCATATATTTTAAGAAGATACTTGGTTGATACCTAAGATGCTGGCAGCAACCCATATCAACCATCAGCGCCAGTTAATGATATTTGTGATACATTTTTACATGTTCAGTTGACTGCATTTCATGTTTAATGAATAAAAGAAATAACAACAACAACAACAATAATAATTCTTCCATGGTGGATATTAGTGTATCTTTCCATCTTTTGCACATAAAGAATTATTGCGGCAGTCAGCATGTACAAGAACAAATAAGTGTGCCCCGTACACACATTCTAGAGAGAGAGGCTTCCTAATAATAGGCTCCAACAGTAGCCCAGTAACTTGGAAGAATAAACTTTTGATCTTGGTGACTGATTCAGATTGGATCCTGCTACAACAACAAAATTCCAGAGGATTTTTATTCTAGTTGTTTAACCAATCTTTCAGCAACATTAGTTGAAATCCCTCTGAAAATTCAGGGTGCAAAATGTATGTGTTGAGTAATACAGGCTACAGAGAGATTTATAACAAAGTTTTTTTTTAAAAGTGAGAATCAAATTGTGTTTAAAGACATGCTGTGTTTTCATCATCTCTAACACCATAAAAGTTGATGCTACAAAAGAATTTCTTTTTCTGTTTTTTTACCCAAGTATGTTGAGTTTTGTGAAAGGGAATTTACTTGAGAAATTCTTTCAAAACGAAGAATCTTGAAGAAATCAGCATCAGTGGAACATGTTTTCTTGTGGTTGTTTAGCAACGTAATCACCAGAAGACTGTGTATGGGTTAATTTTTCATTATGGAAGTTTCTCTCAAACTTTGAGGTCCTTCTGATCGCTCAACTTTCAATGAAATCTCAGCAGACATTTAATCTGTTGAGTAGACCTTTAATCCTACCACCACCAAGGGGATCTTCTGTCCTTGATCATTGTATGAGGTGTTTTTTTCTTTCTGCCTTACAAAGGTGATTTTTCAAAAGGCAACTGGACTGTCTTATTCATTGAGGAAGGAGAAGAAGAGGTTTTGCTTCTCATCGTAAGAAGCTTAACTAGTTCTGGGTTATTCATCGCCAGAACTGATGAAGCTTCTTGGATGAGAAGCGAAACTCCTCCTCCTCCTCCTCATTTCATTCATTTCATTTCATTTATTGGATTTATATACCGCCCTACTCCCAAAGGACTCAGGGCCGTGAACAAGCACAAAATAAAATACATAAATACAAAAGTTAGAAGCATAAATAAAACCAGATTAGATACTTTAGCGCAAGACAATTAAAAATCCCAATAATTTAAAAACAGATTAAAATTTTCAATTTAAAAGAATTTAAAAGAAAGGGGAAAAGGTTAGGCCAGGCCGGCTTGCTGGAATAGGAGAGTCTTAAGAGCACGGCAGAAAGTGTGCAGATCCGGGATCCTCCGTATTTCTGGGGGGAGCTTGTTCCAGATAGTGGGTGCCCCCACAGAGAAGGCCCTCCCCCTGGGGCTGCCAGTCGACACTGTTTGACCAACGGCACCCAGAGGAGTCCCTCTCTATGAGAGCGTACCGGCTGGTGGGAGGCTGTTTGTGGTAGTAGGCGGTCCCGTAAATAACCAGGTCCTAAGCCATGGAGTGCTCTAAAGGTGGTGACCAAGACCTTGAAGCGCACCCGGAAGACCACCAGGAGCCAGTGTAGCTCGCACAGAAGAGGTGTCACACGGGAGCGCCACATCGCTCCCATAACCACCCACGCGGCCGCACTCTGTGCCAGTTGGAGCCTCTGGGTGCTCCTCAAGGGGAGCCCCATGTAGAGAGCGTTACAGTAATCCAGGCGGGAGGTGACAAGGGTATGAGTAACTGTGTGTACGGAGTCCTGATCCAGAAAGGGACACAACTGGCGAATCAGGCAAACCTGATGAAAAACCCTCCCAGTCACGGCCGTCAAATGCTCTTCTAAAGACAGCCGTGAATCCAGGAGGACGCTCAAGTTGCGAGCCCTCTTCGCAGGGGCCAGCGATTCGTCCCCAATAGTCAGCAATGGCGTCAGCTGACTATATCAGGATGTCGGAAATCACAGCCACTCGGTCTTGTATGGGTTGAGCCTAAGCCTGTTCCTCCCCATCCAGATCTGCACGGCCTCCAGACACCAGGACATCACTTCAAGGGCATCGTTGAGGTAGTCCGGGGTAGAGATGTACAGCTGGGTGTCATCAGCATACTGGTGGTACTTCACCCTGAAACCACGGATGATCTCATCCAGCAGCTTTACATAAATGTTGAACAAAAGGGGTGAGAGGACTGATCCTTGTGGCACCCCATATATGAGGGGCCTCAGGTTGACCTCTGCCCCCCTGCCATCACAGACTGCCACCGGTCAGAGAGAAAGGAGGAGAACCATCGCAACACGGTGCCCCTCACTCCCAACTCTTCCAGCCGGTGCAGCATGATACTATGGTCGATGGTATCAAAAGCCGCTGAGAGATCTAATAGGACCAGGACAGAGGAGCAACCCCTTTCCCGAGCCCTCCAGAGATCATCAACCAATGCGACCAATGCCGTTTCCGTGCTGTGCCCAGGCCTGAAGCCCGACTGGAATGGATTCAGATACGTCGTTTCATCCAGGTACCGGGGGAGCTGTCGCGCAACCACACTCTCAACAATCTTCACAACAAAATGGAGGTTGGAGACTGGACGATAATCAGCCAACACTGCCGGGTCCAGGGAAGGCTTCTTGAGGAGAGGCCTCACCACCTCCTCTTTCAAGGCGGCGGGGAAGTCACCCTCACCCAATGAAGCATTTATAATCCCCTGGAGCCAGCCTCACATCCCCTCCCGGGAGGCCAGCACTAACCAGGAGGGGCCCGGGTCCAATAAACATGTGGTCGCGTTCAGTCCACCCAGAATCCTGCCCACGTCATCAGGGGTCACAGGATCAAACTCATCCCAGGTAACATTCTCAAGACCTGCCTCAGTCGTCCCCCCTGAAACTACCCAGTCGGAGTACAGATCTTCCCAAATCTGAGTTATTTTGTCATACAGATATTGAACAAAATCCTCGGCTCTACCCTCCTCCTCCTCCTCCTCCTCCTCCTCCTCCTCCTCCTCTCCTCCTCCTCTTCTTCTTCCTCTCCTCCTCCTCCTCTTTGTCTTCTTTTTTAAAATTTGATTTATGTGCCGCCCTTCTCCCGAGACTCAGGGTCGCTTATGTGTTAAGCAATAGCCTTCATACTTTTGTATATTTATATAAAGTCAGCTTACTGCCCCCATAATCTGGGTCCTCATTTCACCTACCTTAGAAAGGAAGGAAGGCTGAGTCAACCTCGAGCCTGGTGAGATTAGAACTTGCAGTAATTGCAGGCAGCTGAATGTTATTATCAGTGCTTTAGTCTGCTGAGCCAC
The DNA here is from genome assembly GCA_012654045.1 of Ptyas mucosa. Lineage (NCBI taxonomy): Eukaryota > Metazoa > Chordata > Lepidosauria > Squamata > Colubridae > Ptyas > Ptyas mucosa. The sequence continues at coordinate 253,922 of WNWU01013384.1, read as the reverse complement.
TCAGGCTCCTCCTCCCCTCCTCCTCCTCCTCCTCCCTCAAAGAAAAAGACAGTTGCCTTTTGAAAAAGCACCTTTCGACAACTATGACCTGGATGACTGAAAATCTTTTTCTGCCTCCTCTTTGGAGAAATTCGGGAAAACCTGAATTCGGAAAAGCCACATATGTCTGTTCCATTAAACATAACACTGTGGAGTTATGACTTGCTAGAATTTCTGGGGGGCAAATATAGATCAATATGCTTTTCTTGCTGTTTTAAGGTAATTTTCTTTTGGACTCAGCACAATGGTGGAAAAAATCCATCCGTCTTCCTACCCTTTTATTTACACTCTGTGCCAATTTGCTGTATCGATTTCTCTCTCTGATCTCTTCCTTGAAAATCACCCCATCTATAGTGGTGATCAAAGATTCTATTGAAATTATAAATGCTTCTAAGTTACCAAACCAACTAAAAAAATAACTCAGAACAGGGTGTGTACAGTACATTCCTCCCCCCTCCTTCTATCACACCTATACACATTCGTTTATTCATCTTTAGAAGATCTCTTAGCAGATTTCAGAGTGTTCTCTAGAAAAATGACTTTAACAGGATATTACTGGCCTCTCGTAATATTTCTGTGCTGCAACAACATTACAGTTGGCGTTAAACTTTATTACCAGTTCAGTGATAAAATTAGTTTAATATTGGTTGCTTTTATAATGCACTTTTACTATTGCAACACAGAACAATATGACAGCCAAGTAAAATAATATAAGATGTCAAGACCTGAAGGCCGGACGAGAAAGTTACAGGAAGAGACAATGGAAAATAATTCTTTTCTCCGTTTGCTTCCCTGGAGCTCACCAACCGGCGTGCCACCACTTATTAATTTTATTAATTCTAACGTTGCTAGATGATAGCAAATAAAGAGGGCAGCAGCTCATTAACTTGGCAAACCTAGGACCATTGTACACAATGATCAAATAATATAACTGAGTAATAAAAATGAGACAATCATAAAACGAGCTAATAAAATAAGCAATCTAACATAGATTTAGTTTGAATTATATCAGTATTGGAAAAAACAACAGTACATTATTGACATTCTCTATCAAAATGTATCTTTTTTTTAATGTACTCCAAGAGCGTATGTACCAAGACAAATTCCTTGTGTGTCCAATCACACTTGGCCAATAAAGAATCCTATCCTATCCTATCCTATCCTATCCTATCCTATCCTATCCTATCCTATCCTATCCTATCCTATCCTATCCTATCCTATCCTACCCTACCCTACCCTACCCTACCCTACCCTACCCTACCTTATCCTATCCTATCCTATCCTACCCTACCCTACCCTACCTTATCCTACCCTACCCTACCCTACCCTACCCTACCCTACCCTACCTTATCCTATCCTATCCTACCCTACCCTACCCTACCCTATCCTACCCTACCCTACCCTACCCTACCCTACCCTACCCTACCCTACCTTATCCTATCCTATCCTATCCTACCCTACCCTACCCTACCTTATCCTACCCTACCCTACCCTACCTTATCCTATCCTAAAATCCTGAGCAAACAGACACATTTATATGTTACTATATAGGCAAGAAAAAACAAGTGCACAGATATAGAATAGGCCCTATCTGACTCAATAGTATCAACTGTGAGAGGGATCTAGGGGTCGTAGTGCAGGGCTCTACAAGCTTGGAAACTTTAAGACATGTGGACTTCAACTCCCAGGCTGAGGAATTCTGGAAGTTGAAGTCCACATGTCTTAAAGTCGCCAAGGTTGGAGACCCCTGTCCTAGTGGACAATCACTTAAGTATGAGCCAGCAGTGTGCTACAGCAGCCATAAAAGCTATTGCAGTCCTAGGTTGCATCAACAGAGGTATAGTTTCAAGGTCATGTGAAGTGATAATACCACTTTATATTGCACTGGTGAGACCATGCTTGGAATACCGTGTCCAATTCTTGTTATAATAATATTTTAAAAAAAACAAACGTTGAGACCCTAGAAAGAGTGCAGAGAAGAGCAACAAAGATGATAAGGGATCTGGAAGTTAAAACTAATGATGAAGGGTTGAAGGACTTGGGTATATTTAGTCTAACAAAGAGAAATGACATGATAACAATCTTCCAATATCTGAAGCATTGTTACAGAGAAGAGGAGTCAACCTATTCTCCAAAGCACCTAAGAACAAGACAAGAAATAACAGGCAGAAGATGACTAAAGGGAGATCAATCTAGAACTAAGGAAAAAATTCCTGTCAGTGAGAACGATTAATCAGTGGAATGGCTTAACTCTAGAAGTTGTGGGTACTACATCACTAAAGGTTTTCAAGAAGAGACTGGACAGCTATTTTTCTGGAGTGAAATAGGACCTGCTGCTTGAACAGGTAGAAGACCTTGAAGGTCCCTTCCAGATCCATTGTTCTAAGTTCCCGTTTAGCTTTTTTAGATAACGGATTAACATTGGAAGGAACCTTGTAAATCATCTAATCCAACCCCTCACCCAAGCAGCAGACCCTCTACCCTCTACAGATGGCAGTCCAATCTCTTCTTGAAAGCCTCCAGTGATGGAGCTCCCACAACTTCCAAAGGCAACTTCTCTTCCATGGGTTGATCGTTCCCTCTGTCAGAAAATTCCTCCTTATTTCTAGGTTGAATCTCTCCTTGATCAGTTTCCGTCCATTACTCCTTGTCTGGCCTTCAGGTGCTTTGGGAAACAGATGATCCCTTCCTCTCTGTGGTAGCCCCTCAAATATTCGAATACTGCTCTCATGTCTTCCCCAGTCCTTCTCTTCACTAGACTTTCAGCTTGATTCTGAAAAGAATATACTGTTGACTCAGGGAGGCAAATCAAGTTCCCTATTTCTTGAAGTTACCCCTACTTAACTCATTTCTCCAATACATGCTGATTGAGAGTCAAGGGATACTTACTTATGGAGTTGCCCAACAGCAAATGAGAAGGAATAAATCTGATTGGTTGAACACCCTGGTTCATGGGTGGCCAACTACTGATCTGGAGAATAAATCTGTAACCTGTACTGAATAACAGGTCTTTGTGCATTTAGAGAAGACATAATTTATTATTTATGTCATTATTAAGAAAATTTATGAGTCACTTAGCAAATTCACCATTCAAACACCATTCAAAGTTACAACCGACCTGAAAAAGGGGACTTTTTGACCCAGATCTGAAGTTCCAATGATTGCCCCCCCCCGCAAAACCCTCTGCAATCACATGACTGGTATTCAGGTGATCAGTCACCTGGCCCCAATTATGGCTGTTTGCAGCATCCCCTGATCATGTGACCATTTTTTACAACGTTTTTCCGAAAACCGGCACATTTGGGTTTTTTTGCAAAACTGTGCCATATCGGTTTGCTTAACCACCACTGTGTTGGCTTAATGATCGCAATGTTTACTTTATGACCATTGCATTTGGTTAATGATCACTGCCAAAAAGATCATGCAATTGCATCAGTCATGCAACGGATGCATTTTATAATTGTTGCAACCTACGGGCGGCTCCATTACAGTCATAACTCGAGGATAGTCTGTACTGGTTTTTAAAATCGTTTTTCAGTTGCATCATCTGTTCAGGACTGTTGGTGCAAATGTTTTATACAGGTAGTCCTCGACCTATGACTACAATTGAGCCCGAAATTTCTGTTGTTAAATGAGACATTTGTTAAGTGACCTTTGCCCCATTTTACGACCTTTCTTGCCACAGCTCTTAAGTGAATCCCTGCAGTTGTTAAATTTAGTAAGCCGGTTGTTAAATGAATCTGGCTTCCCCATTGGCTTTGCTTGTCAGGAGGTCACAAAAGGTGATCCTATGACCCCAGGACATTGCAACCGTCATAAATATGAATCAGTTGCCAAGCAACTGAACGTAAATGACATGACCATGGGGATGTTGCAACAGTAATAAGGGTGAAAAATGGCCATAAATCACTTTTTCCAGTGCCGTTGTAACTTTGAACGGTCACTAAACAAACCATTGTAAGTCGAGGACTACCTGTAGTCATTTAATGTAAGCACCACCTCTGAAACAAATAGCCATATGCTACAACACTTCAATCAGGACCATGTCTAATGTAGGATTATGGCATGTGTAGTCCAATGCATCTGATGGTGAGCAAAGCTGGTCGTGCAGAACTGTGTCACCAACATCCGAAACACACACACACACACACACACAAGCACACACACACACACACACACACACATACAGAATAGAGAGCAAAGATCAACACCATGGAGCACTGCCTCATCAATATTTCATGATTTAGAAAGTGACAGAATTCTGCCTTATTTAATCAGAAATTCCCCTTGGTAATTCCTGCTTGGTCAAGTTATCCCTCTACATAGTGGCAGCCTGCATATTGACTGATCTCTTCCGCATTTCTAATTGACGAAATCTCTGCCCTTCTAGGAAACAAAAAGGCTAATAATATTTGTAGCAGGAGAGAAGGAGTAATGGTCATTTTCTAAAACAGGAGGATTAAGAAGGGCAAAAGAAGAAGTTGGGGCGGACGCCAGGATTCTTGAGAATTTGAAAAGAGGTAGTTGTGAGCCACGTCTTCAAAACACCAACAGTTCCCCAATGGGTGGTAGGACATTCAAGCTGGAAGAAGATCAGGGAAAGATTATTCCTTCTTCTATTGCAGTCCTAGGTTGCATCAACAGAAATAGTGGTGGGATTCAGCCAGTTCGCACCATTTCAGGAGAACTAGTTGTTAACTTTCTGAGCAGTTTGGTGAACTGGTTGTTGGAAGAAATCATTAGGGCAGAGAACCAGTTGTTAAATTATTTGAATCCCACCACTGAACAGAGGGATAGTTTCAAGATCACATCAACTGATAATACCATTTTATACGGCACTGGTGAGGCCAGACATGGAATATTGCATCTGGTTCTGGTCACCATGACGTAAAAAAGATGTTGAGACCTTAGAAAGAGTGCTGGGAAAAGCAACAAAGACAAGAAGGCATCTGGAGGCTAAATCATAAGACAAATGGTGGAGGGAGCTGGGTTTGCTAGTCTAACAAAGAGAAGGACTAAAGACACTATGATATGATAACTGTCTTCCAGTACTTGAGGGGCTGTCACAGAAAAGAAAGGGTCAACTTATTCTCCAAAGCACCCGAGAGCAGGACAAGAAGTCACAGGTGGAAGATCATTAAAGAGAACCAACTCAGAATTAAGGAGAAATTTCCTGAGAGTGGGAACAATTCATTAGTGGAACGACTTCCATCCAGAACTTGTGGCTGCTCCATCACTGGAGGTTTTTAAGAAAAGATTGGACATCCATTCCTCCAGAATGGTATAGGGCCACGATGGCAAACCTATGGCATGCGTGCCACAGGTGGCACGCGGAGCCATATTGGTGGGCACGCAAGCTCAGCTCTGGTGCACATGCAGGCGCCAGCCAACTGATTTTTGGGCCTTCTGGGTCCCACCAGAAGTTGGCAAACATGCCATTTACGGCCTCCGGAGGGCCTCCGGGGGGCGGGGGGCGTTTTCATCCTCTCCAGGCTCCTAGAGAGGCTCTGGAGCCTGGGGAGAGCAAAAAACAGGCCTCCCAGGCCCACTGTGTGCCAAAAGCGGGGGGAGAGCGGGGGGGGGGG
>WNWU01013384.1:237310-248198 GCA_012654045.1 Ptyas mucosa | reverse complement strand
TTTTGGCATGTGATGGCAAAAAGGTTAACCATCACTGGTATAGGGCAGGGATGGCTAACCTTTTTGCCATTGCGTACCAAAAGTGGGGGGAGTGCAGGGGGGGTATCGCACGTGTGTGTGCCCACACCCATAATTCAATGCCCCCTTCACCCCGCGCACCACCCCCTGTGCTTGCACATGCGACCCCCTCGCGGTCCCCCTGCTTTTGGCACATAATGGCACGGTGGGCCCAGTAGGCCCGTTTTTCACTCTCCTCAGGCTCCAGAGGCTTTCTAGGAGCCTGGGGAAGGCGAAAACGGCCTTCCCTCCCTGGAGGCCCTCCGGAGGCCAGAAACATCCCATTTCCCAACTTCCGGTGGGCCTGGAAGACCTGAAAATAAGCTGGCCAATGCGCACATGCACACTGGAGCTGAGCTAGGGCAACGCTCATGTGCCCACAGATATGGCTCCATGTGCCACCTGCAGCACGTGTGCCATAGGTTCGCCATCATGGGTATAGGGTCTCCTGCCTCAGCTGGGGATAGGACTAGAAGACCTCCAAGGTCCCTTCCATCCCTACTATTCTATTTTCTATGTTCTTGGAAATCTCACTTATGGATCGGAGATGCAGTCAAATGATAATGTTGCCTTCTTATTATTACTACTACTTGATCAGTACAGTACAATTTCCTACCTTTAGACGTGCTGGGAGCCAGGTATTGGATGGATTCACCTCATCCTTTTTAGTATTATGTATTTATTTATTAAACAAATTTATATGGCCACCTAAAATTCACACACAGATTTACATGACTTACAACAAATGGCCTCTGATTTGGGTTTGCAAATAAAAACTAGGCCAGAAGGAGCAGGAGATGATAGGATCCACACCATTGCTACCCAGTATTAGGTAAACATAGAACATAGAATAATAGGGTTGAAAGGGACTTTGGAGGTCTTCTAGTCCAACCCCCTGTTCAAGCAGGAGACCCTGTACCATTCTGGACAAATGGTCTCTGATTTTTTTCTATGGTCTTCAGCTTTTCCATTCTGTCACCTGTGAGTTAGAATTAAAAAGCAACACTAATACATACTGATGTTGTAAAAGAAAATCAGAAGTCATTTTTTAATATTCCTTTTTTCTTCTTTTTTTTCCTGTATTTTATCCTTCCTTCTGCCTTCCCTCCCCTCCTTCTTCCCTCCCCTCCCCTCCTTCTCATATTAATTATGTTTAATAGTTAGTTTCTGTTAGCTTTTAATCTTTCTTGTTCAAAAATTTAATAAATTTATTGAAAGAAGGAAGGACACGAAACAGGTGTTTGGATTCATGAATAAGAATTCCCAAGATAGCAAGGGAATTCCCCCAATACTGTTCCCCCATATTGTTATGCATCTCTGTTGCTCTCCTATCAATCAACTTTTTCCTTCATAATTGTTATATACACTGGGCAAAAATATTTCATTTAGGCCTGCTGCCTATTGGAAGAAATATCCATCTGGTTCATTCCAAGCCAGGAGAAAGGCACTGGAAACAAAATGGAGGCTGGAGGCTGATTAGAAAGAGGGTTCATTTATTGATGAAGCACATATGATTCTGGGCAGCTGACCCTATGAAGTTGAGAGTGGTGGTGGTGGTGGTGGGGTTATGCCTTCTCTTAGCCTTTGCACTTGAGCTTCCTGTTCCTGTGCAAGAACATGTATTCTGTTGGCTGTTGTAGGGATCATAGCTGGCTCTGTAGCTTGTCTGAGCTAAGTTGGTTGACGTTTGGAGGGTGACACAATGTCCTTAGGAGAGTGTGCAATCAATGTGGTGGGTTCTGCTGCTAGTTGATACAGGGTCAATCCTATTATGTCCTGAAGGGTCATGTCTTAATCCATTATTATTATTTTTATTATTATTATTATTATTATTATTATTATTATTATTATTATTATATTATATTTATATACCGCTCTACTCCCGGGGGACTCAGGGTGGTGTACAGACAAATGATAAAATACATATAATACAAATATTTTAAAGAATTGATTAAAATACAATTAAATAATTTGGTCTTAAACCTAAAATTAAAACTCTAAATTTATGAGATTAAGATTTAAGAATATAAGAGCAATTTTAGAAGAGGTTAGTCCAGGCCAGCCTGCTGGAATAGAAACGTCTTGAGGGCACGGCGGAAAGCGCGGAGATCTGGGATTGTCCGTATCTCCGGGGGGAGCTTGTTCCACATGGTGGGTGCCCCCACAGAGAAGGCTCTCCCCCTGGGGGCCGTCAGTCGACACTGTTTGACCGACAGCAACCTGAGAAGCCCCTCTCTATGGGAGCGTACTGGTCGGTGAGAGGGTACTGGTGGCAGAAGGCGGTCTCGAAGATAGCCCGGTCCTAAGCCATGGAGCGTTCTAAAGGTGGTAACCAAAACCTTGAAGTGCACCCGGAAGAACACAGGAAGCCAGTGCAGCTCGCGCAGGAGGGGTGTCACATGGGAGCGCCACATCGCTCCCATAACTACCCGCGCGGCTGCATTCTGGACCAACTGGAGCCTCCGGGTGCTCTTCAAGGGGAGCCCCATGTAGAGAGCATTGCAGTAGTCCAGGCGGGAAGTGACGAGGGCATGAGTGACCGTGTTTAATGAGTCCCGATTTAGAAAGATTATCCTGGAGCTGAAGGTTTTTTTGTTTTGTAAATAGGCTGGCCCAATCTTTCTCAACGGGCACAAAATATCTGCTGGAGAAAGGGAGCTGGGGCTCTGAGTTTCCATTTCCCTTAAGATATTATATTTCTCTTTTAGGGGAAATATTTTATCCTGCCTTTTTAAATATTTCTCAAAATATTTCATTCTTCCAGGAGAGGGGTGGGTGCTAACTTTCTACAATGCCTTTTACAGCTTGATGTCAAATTGAACTTTGATAGTTTAGTTTGTGCTGTTTTAGTAACGCAAACTTGCTGTACAAAATCAGCAAATGTTCCTCAATTGTCAAGTGTCACTACAATCTGAATTTAGAAGCCATTGGCAGCTTCTCAGAAAGGCCTATTATCACATCAGCTGTTACCAAGAGAATAGGCATAATTACTATAAATTTACTTCATAAAAGGAAATAAATATCTGAGAAAAAAGGTATGATGCTGAGGGCTCACATGTGTATGTTGCTGTCAACTGTGACAGCTGCTCAAGATGCACGAACAGAGAAGAGTCAGCAGTTTGCATAGGTACTATGACTGGAGTGCAATTATCCAGGTGGCCACTAGATGACAGTATAAAATGGAAACTTCTCTGTGTCCTTTTGCTCCACCTAGAGGACAAATGCATTTCTACATGAAGAGCTGAGGTAGCACAGCGTGGCCAACTTTTTTTTTTTAACTTTTCAAAGCATTTTTTCTAATACTTTGAAAAGCCTCTGCCGATCAGGCAACTCAGCGGGGATCGTCAAAGAGGCTTTTTAAAAAATGCTTTGAAAAGCCTCTGATGATCCCAGCTGAGCTGCGCAATCATCAGAGGCTTTTTTTTTAACTTTTAAAAGCATTTTTTCGTCGGAAGAGGTTGTAGAAAAAATGCTTTTAAAAGTAAAAAAAAAAGCCTCTGATGATTGTGAAGCTCAGTTAGGCATGGTGGGGGGGAGGGGGGCGCAGGGATTTTTGCTACCGGTTCTTTGAACCACCCGCCGCTATCACTACCGGATTGGGCGATCCGGTCCAAACCGGGAGCATTTCACCCCTGCTTGTGGGTCATCTAGTCCAACCTCCTGCCCAAGCAGGAGACCTTACAGCATTAGCTTAAAGATGGTTAGTTTTCCGTGGGTGAGTGCAAGAAATCTGAAGTATTTTTGCATGGAGAATGGAGTTGGCAGGGAAGAAAGAGACGGAGAAGGTAGATGGAGAACAGTTTCATTTGGGGTAACTACCTTGGCTTTCAAGACCAACATCCCTACCTAGTTCTTCAGGATAGCAACAGCAATAGTACTTAGACTCATTTACCACTTCACAGTGCTTTACAGCCTTCTCTAAGCAGTTTACAGAAGCAGCTTATTGCCCCCAACAATCTGGGTTCCCATTTTAGCGACCTCAGAAGGATGGAAGGCTGAGTCAACCTTGAGCCTGGTGAGATTCGATCTGCCAAATTGCAGTCAGCCGGCAGTCAGCAGAAGTAGCCTGCAATACGTCACTCTAACCATTGCACCACCACGGCTCTTGGTGGCACCGTGGTTAGGATGGAAGTCAATGTCTTCTAATCAAGACAGCTTATTACTATTGTGCAACAAATAGAGGAATATGTCTTGATAAACAAGAAAATACTGTATTTGATCCTCTAAGACAGGGGTCTCCAAACTTGGTTAAGTTTAAGACTTGTGGACTTCAGCTCCCAGGAATTCTGGGAGTTGAAATCCACAAGTCTTAAAGTCACCAAGTTTGGAAATCCCTGCTCTAATATATTATAATGTAATCTAATAAATAAATAAATTTGTCTCCTTGGGAGGAACACAGCTGTCCGTCTGATTTCCACTTACCCAATCCCAAGAATTTAATCATTGCTCACGGAAAAGGTAAAATATCTTGTCAAGAGTTGGCCGACTGCATGTCCTGTTGGGATCATTTATATATTATTAACTCTTTGCTTTTATTCATATCTGAATTACCAGTTTGAATCTGACACTTCCTATTACAATAACATCTCTCTTGAGGTGAGTCAAGATTTTGGGATCTATGTAAAATGAATTTAACATTAATTCCACCTTGGATTGGATGCTTCCCCTAGTTATTCTCCTCTTATTATTTATTTCCAAGACATCCATTCTCTTTGTTTGGTTGCCAGTAGGACATTCAAGGGTGTTCTCCCATTAAAAATCTATATTTCTGCCAAGTCTTTGACTAGCGTCATTCTGCCTAAAGCGGTTTATTCCTCTCACTGTTTTTAGCCCTATGTGTTGTAATGAAGGATGATACAGTAAAGTTACAAGTAGCTAGTAGAAGATCATCATTACAACTTTGAAAGAAACTCTCTGAAGGCTTTTACACTAAAATAATTAGTATTGATTTGCTCCAATAAATTAGAGCCAGTGGGGTTAGCGGTATGTGTGTGTGTTCAGAACACATTTAGTGTTGCCATTTGAATTATTTTAGACTGTTCCCAACTAAAAAAAAGTTTTCTGAAACAGAAAAAAAAAATCTGGAAACTCCAGAATCAGAGAAAATGTTCAATTTTCAGGTTCATTATGCCTGGGGCCCTGATGGAGCTGGTTAGTAGATAAGGAGAAGATTCCCACCTTCACCCCATTTAGGTATCCAGCTTTTGGTCAATTTCAATATTTTAATTTGAATGTATAATGTTTCTATGCTCTAATGATAATTTTATTTTGTGTTTTATGGCATTGTAAACTGCCCGGAATCGCTTGACATTGAGATGGGCAGCCTATAAATTTAATAAATAAACAAAGTAGTCTCAGAAACCAGACTTATTTACCTCCAGTACTGAAATCATTTAAAATTAACGCTGGCTTTCAAATCGTTGTCAAGATTTCAGTTAGTTATTCACCTGTCTAGAGGTTCTTGTTGGCAGCTGGCTGGTGATAGCAATAGCAATAGCACTTGGACTTATATACCGCTTCACAGTGCTTTTACAGCTCTCTCTAAGCGGTTTACAGAGTCAGCATATTGCCCCCAACAATTTAGGTCCTTATTTTACCAACTTCAGGAGGATGGAAGGCTGAGTCGACGTTGAGCTGGTCGGGATTGAATCAAATCGAATCTTGGCTGTGGGCAGAATTTTCCTGTAATGCTGCACTTTAACCACTGAGCCACCAGGGGTCACTCTGGGTGATGCTCATAGCTCCTCATTGGTGAATTTCCCTGTGTTCTTACTCCTTCTGGGAAAGCCACCACCAATTCCCTCGCATTCTGTAGGCAGGTCTTTGAAGACATGTGGTTTTCGTTGATAAATTTTTGCATGAGCCTCTGTTAACATCCAGTTGATGATTTCCTGGCTGGCTGGACACAAAAAAGATCAATATCTGCAAGATGGTGGATATAGCATTTTGACCCAAGTCCTGCATGTACAAAAAGGGTGGGGTTTTTACCTCAGAGTTACCTTGAGATAAAATGGGGGGCCTATGAATTGAATGAATGAATGAACGAACAAACGAACAAACACACACACACACACACACACACACACACACACACACTGTGACATTGTGGCCATCATCTTACAGATTTTGATCCCAATTGCAAATCTTCCTGTAGGGTCGTTGATGGATTGGATAGAGCAGGAAATAAAAAATAAAATAGATGGCTGCCTAAATGAAAACCAGAGCTAATATAGTTGGACAGGTAAAAGTCATACCAGGGCTCAGCGGTGCCATAGACCAGGGGTCTCCAACCTTAAAGTGGCCAAGGTTGGAGACCCCTGCCACAGACACATTCTTCTCCCCATCTTCTGACCATTACTTAGTGGTTCTCTGGATATTGCCACTTAAATACGGTGGCTGTAAGGAAACATCCATTTATTCAGAAGGCAAATTAAGAGATCATAGGTTTATGAAAAGGGAAGGACTTTTTTTTTAATTCAGATGGCAAAATGGTGATAGGGAACCCTTTTATTCTCCCTAGCCTGGCAAATCTGCTTTCTTTCTATTATAATAAAATCTCTGTTGAGGTGAGCCATTGTTTTGGGATCTATGTAAAATGAGTTCAACATGAATTCTACCTTGCACGGGTCTTTCTGTAGAAAATCCTGGGATATATAGAACAGTCTTCCTCAAAGTTGGTAGCTTGCAGGTGTGGGCTTCAACTCCCAGAATTCCACAACTGGTGCTCACCTAGCAGGACACAGGTGAGCATCTAATCTAATTTCCCCCCCTCCTTTTCCCCCTTCTGTGAAGCAGAAGGCTTACAAGAGGCTGTTATCAAGGCCAAATATAATCCCCACCTGCAATTAAAACCCACTGAATGTTTCTTGCTTATTTGATTTCACATCTAATCTTCTATCAAGGGCTCAGCATATGATGCTCTCTACTATTTTTTTTCCAAAAGCATCAACTCCAGGAAAGAACCAGAGGCCCAGAAATCTTCCAGAAATTTCCATGGCTAAAGCAGGACTAGAAATAGGAGGATTAAATAGATGGTTCAGAAGGACTCTGCTGGGTGCTCTTTTTCCAGACTGGAGGTATCTGGTCCTTGAGGGATGAGATGATGGGGACACTGGTATCCTTCTCAGACTAGGCTAGTCTGAGGTTGATCCTGAGGGAGTTCTTCTCATGTTCCCATTAGTCCTGGTCACAGCAGGTATTGGAATTGGGGATCTGGGCATCTGATGAGGGGCAGCTGGCCTGGCCTGATCTGAGCCAATACCTGCCTGTTCCATGGAGTTGCTGAATCTGGAGAAGAGATGGCCAAGTCAGGAGGGATTCATTTGTTGAGGGGAATGGGAGAGACCAAGATTCTGGGGATGAGGAGAGTCAGAAGATGCGGCTAGAGAGGACATGGCCATTCTGGTGAAGTGCCTGCTATTGACTCTGCCTTCTAACACACACCCCCCGAGTTCAACTCCAGTGCTGGTCATCAGCTCCTTGGTGGCCCTGGGCTCAAGCTGTGGCTGCGTCTTAAGATTTGGTTGGGCCCTAATCTTGTACAGCTGGTCCTCCATTTATAACCACTTGTTTAACAATGGATCAAAGATACAACAGCCTTGGAAAAAATTACTTCAACCTGTACTCGCACTTATAACCGTCACACCACTCCCCCTGTCATGCGATTGCAAATTTGGGCGCTTGGCACCCAGCTCGCACCTATGACCAGTTGCAGGTTCTGTAGTCCATAATCACGATTTGCAATCTTTTTTCCGATTTCCAACAAACAGACAAAAAATGCCCATTGAGGAAGCTGGATTCAATTAACGACTGTGCAATTCGCTTAAAGTTCTCCGTTGAAATTGTCATAAAATCAGGTCTGACTCAGCTTATGATCACAACATTCATGAAGCGGTTGTGGTCATAAATCAAGAAGTCTTTGTAATAAGGCTCTCTTTATCCAGGCCTTTGTTCCGTGTAATGGCTTTCCTGCCTGAGCTGCTCCATGCGGTGGTTGCATTGATGAGTTGATTTTCCCAGATTTCAACCTGCTTTGCCTCGGCGTTGAGTGTGAAGCTTGTTGGGCGATCATGGCTACCATGGATCTGATCTAAGGCATCAAGCTCTGATCCACAGTGTGTGTGTGGGGGGGAGGGGGTGTCTATACTGGATCTGTTTTTTTCTCTGATGCCTTTGTCATCTCTCCTCTGGATCCCTGCAGTGTGATCTACATAGAGCTTCCCTTGAGAAAGCTGAAGATAGCCCATCATGCTGCACAAGTGGTCATGGGTGAACTCTGGGAAGTCCATGTTACACTACTACTCTATGAACAGCACTAGCTGCCACTCATCCTTTGAGTAGGTTGGTTGTCCTCAGTGAGCTTTTCATCACATCCAGCAGGAATTCCCAACTTTCGTAGCTTTAGGATGAGTGGACTTCAACTCCCTCTTTGCTGGCTGGGGAATTCTGGGAGTTGAAGTCCACCCATCTCGAAGCTGCTGAGGCTGGCAAGCACTGGCGTAGAGCCTAGTTATTTGCGGTGCTGCTTGTCTCTGATTACTTCTGCCCATCCGTAAGATATGACAAAGCTGCCATGAGGCTCATCATATCACCTGGCGGAATCCAGGAGCTGCGGCTTCTCCATCGTAGCAGAATAGCATCCTCCGAGATCCAGGTCTCCCCATCTTAGTCTGCCTTTCAAGCAGCTCTGAAAACCAGGGCTCTCCCCCAGTCCTGGTTTGTCCTTGTTTCTGGTTGCTCAGTTTCTGCAATATGTTTTTATTATATTTTATGCTTTCTGGTGGTTGTTTGTGATTTTTCACTGGGCAACCCCTCCGAGTCATTTGTTGAGTGGGAGGCCGTCTCAATTAAATTATAAGCAAGGAAATACAAACAACCTGGGGTGCATCTGTGCAAAAGATCCCTTTCGTGCCAGCCACAGGAAAACCTGAACTCCCTCACTTTCTCCATCATAAAATTAGGTGAGAATACAGGACCCTGGGGTGGAATAGATGATTTTAAAAGTATCTTTTTAGTGAATTCCATAAGGCCACAACAGGCAAGATTTGCTCTCCAGTACCATTTCTGCGGCCCTCCAAAAACAAAACAACAACAACAACAAAAATTCCATGGTGTAATCTTTGCGATGTTTGACAAAATAAAATAAGATAAATTAAAATAAAACAACAAAATAAAAAATAACTAAAGTCAAAAGTACAAAAGTATGAAGGCTATTGCTTAACACATTGTAAGCCGCCCTGAGTCTCCGGAGAAGGGCGGCATATAAATCAAATTTAAAAAATAAAAATAAAAAATAACTGAAATAAAATAACAAAATAAAAAATAATTAAAATAAAATCATAAAATAAAGTAGGCGAAGCCTGCAATAACTTTAACACATCTGTTAGCCTTGCCGCAATCCATGATAACATTTTTTTTTAAATGCAGTTTTGCTGATTTGCGGTCATCACTCTATCTCTTCCCTTGCTCTGGAGACCTCAACCTTTGATAAATCACTTAAAAAAAAAAAAGTTTGCTGATCTGTTAGCAAAAGGTGGTGCATGCCAGCCATGTGGCTTCAAACCTTGAGGGAGATTTGTGAAATCTTCACGCATGGCTGAAAACAGCCTTGATGGATTTAGAGTTCTGAAAATTGAAGGAACAAATTAACAAATGCTGAAAGGTTGGATTTTTTTTTAAAAAAAAATAATTGCAGAAAACAGGTAGCAGTTGCATCTGGTTCTTCTGACATGGTGCATTATATTCGTGAGATATAAGTATCTATGGAAGTTACAGAGAGAGGAAGACAGATCATTCATTCATTCATTTATTGGTTCGATTTATATGCTGCCCTTCTCCGGCGACTCAGGGTGGATTACAATGCCTTAAGCAATAGCCTTCATACTTTTGTATATACCTGCTTAGTAGGGCTTTCGCCCCCCCCCACCCCCAAGCGGTGTTCTTTTTTATACAAAGTTCAGCTTATTGCCCCCACAATCCGGGTCCTCATTTTACCTACTTCGGAAGGATGGAAGGCTGAGTCAACCTTGAGCCTGGTGAGATTTGAACTCACAGTAATTGCAGGCAGCTGGCAGCTAAGTGCTACTTTAACAGCAGTTTAGTCTGCTGCGCCACCAAGGCTCTATCATTTATTTATTAGATTTTTAAAACTCAGCCTTTATTCCTTTATAAGTACAGGTATGCCTCAACTTACAACAGTTTATTTAGTGTCCGTTCCAAGTTACAGCGGCACTGAAAAAAGTGACTTATGACAGTTTTTCACACTTACGACCATCGCAGCATCCCCGTGGTCACATGATCAAAATTTGGACACTTGGCAACTGACTCCTATTTATGACGGTCGCAGTGTCCTGCGGTCATGTGATCCCCTTTTGTGACCTTCTGACAAGCAAAGTTGTTGGGGAAGCCGGATTCACTAAACGAGATTGTTTCTAACTTAACAACTGTGGAAAGAAAAGTCATAATATAAGGCAAAGTTCAATTAACAAATCTCGCGTAGCAACAGAAATTTTGGGCCTAATTGTGGACATAACTTGAGGAGCAGGGGGTTGGACTAGAAGACCTCCAAGGTCCCTTCCAACTCTGTTATTCTATGTAGTATCTGTAAATCAAGGTAGTGAACTTACATAATGTTTCTCCCTCTTATTTCCCCCACAAAAATCTTGTAAGATGCATTTTGGAGAGAGAGGAGGATTGGTCAAAACCACCTAATTGATTTCAGTCACCTAAGGCAGAACTCCCAGTCTCCTGGTGATTGGCCTAAAGTCACCCAGCTGACTTTCATGCCTGAGGCGGGACTAGAACTCCCAGTCTCCTGGTGATTGGCCTAAAG